>JAJEJO010048034.1:155172-278002 GCA_020662805.1 Glaucomys volans
GAGAGTAGGAAAAGGGAAAGAATGAGGGAAGAGAAGACAGTGAAAGAGGCAGAAAAGTTTCTGTACCTAAATGCCAGCATTACCCCTCACACTACCGAGTCCCTGAGGCCCTGGAGGAAAAGAGCCTGTCCTCTGGGTTTTATCCCCATGAGGAGCTGAAGCTACAGCAGGAGGCACATAAGTTAGCCTTTAGGAAGGACTTCCCAGAGGAATAGAAGCAAATTTTGGGAAGGAGTGAGCCAAACAGGTCTGTGGAGGTGAACTCTCTCCTTGGTAAGTCCTGGGCCTTGGCTGGGTGGTAAAATGTTCTTGCCCAGAGACAGGGTGTTGGATGTGATGACCTCATATATTTGCCACTGTGTTTCTACAGATCTTTGTCTGGTTTCTGAGTTAGGGGGTTTGGTGACAGAAGGACAATTGCAGGAAAATTTCACTGAAAGATTTAGCCTCCATTCCCAGCTGTGAGGAAGGGGCTGGCCCAGAGCGACCTCTGTGCATGGCAGAACCTGGTGGTGGCAAGAGAGGGCTGTGAGGGAGTCCCTGGTCCTATGGAGCTTGCCCTGGAGGGTCCTCCCTGGCTCTGCAACCAAGGGGAAGGGGTGGGACCACACTTGCTTGGAGCTTAGTAAGAGCTCAGAAAACATTTCCTCAGTACACTACCCAGGAGGTTGGAGGAGGTTGAGTCAAAGAGTCATTGGTCTTGCTCACCATGCGACCGGGCTCCTAGTTGAGGCTTGGTACAGTTTTTGCTTTGTGTTGTATTGGCTTTGGTTTTGGATTGAACTCAAGGTGCTTAACCACAGTGCGATATCCCCAGCCCCTTTTTATATTTTATTTAAATAGGGTCTCAGCCAGGTGCAGTGTTGCACACCTGTAATCCTGGCAGCTCGGGAGGCTGAGGTAGGAGGATCTCGAGTTCAGTCAGCCTCAGCAATAGCGAGGCGCTAAGCAACTCAGTGAGACCCTGTCTCTGAATAAAATACAAAATAGGGCTGGGGATGTGGCTCAGTGGTCGAGTGTCCCCAAATTCATTTCTCAGTACTCCCCCACACCAAAAAAGTAGTCTCGCTAAATTGCTGAGGCTGGTTTGAACTCTTGATCCTCCTGCCTCAGCCTCTGGAGCCACTGGGACTACAGGCCTACACCTACAGGCTTCAGTAAATGTTTTAAAGGGGAATAAATGCATCCAACCTGCCACAGACCGGGTTCCCCAAGTAGATATCAATACCTTGCAAACTGTAGTGATATCTATGTCCATGTGTGACCCAATATGGGGCAGCCTGGCTTCTCTTGGGGCTCCCCCTTTTTTTGGTACTGGGGATTGAAACCAGGGGTGCTCTACTACTGAACTGCATCTCCAGCCCTTTTTATTATTTATTTTAAGACACGGTCTCTCTAAGTTGCTGAGGCTGGCCTCAAACTTACAATTCTCTTGCCTCAGCCTCCAGAGTCACTGAGCCACCTCGCCCAGCTCTTAGGGGTTCTTATATAATCAGGCATGCTCCCAGGTGGGCTGAGATGGTTTGAGGGGCTGAGTTGGACCTGTGAGGAATCTCCTGAGTCCTTCCTGCCCCAAGCTGAGCCAGGGAGGGGTGGCACTTGCTCCCCAAGAGCTACAGACTGAGTCCAGACCAGAGTACCTTTAGGATCCTCCTGAAACTTCAGTCTATAATCCCTATCTGAGCCTGAAGTGTCCAGCAACCTGTCCAGGCCTCACAGAGGCAGGGGCTTGCCCACTCTTGCTGAGAGCTGAGAATCAGACTATGGGAAAGACTGATGTTTCTTTCTACACCCACATCTTTCTCTCCCCTTGCTGGACAGAAAGAGGACGTGGAGGGGTCTATCCTACCCCTGTTGGTACCAAGGTGGGTCCTATAGTCCCTCCTATGTGACCAAGGGTTTCCCTGAGACCTGGGTGACTTCCGCCCCATACTGCCCATGGCTCTTTGTGGCCCACACAAAGGAGGGGCTGATCCTTCCTTCTCTAAGATTCCATCCTGGGTGGCAGGGAGGGAGGGCTCGCTGCCGGGACTGTGTAGCTGTTGGACTGCATCTAGACTGAGTCACCAGCGTGAGTCTCCTCCTGGCTTGACACACCCACTCACCTCAAGAAGGGGGGTGGGAGCTGGGTCCAGACTGTTCCAGAATGGAGGGAATTGCCCTCCATTTTGCTGTTGGATCTCCCCTATCTCCCTGAGAGTCACCAGATCCCTAGTGGAAGTGGGGAGAGGCTGATTGACCCCGAGGCAGGGCTGAAACAGGAACAAGGAGCAGCAACCTGAGGTGTCAGGGTGCAGGGCAAGGACAGAGGTCAGGCAGGCATTCGATGGAGGAGATGACCTTTTAAAGTCCCTTCCCTTGAAAGAGTGTGGGGCTGACACTCCAATGGATGAGAAAGAGCAAGAATGTCACCAGAAATGAATGATCATTCATCTGGGGTTGAGTGGGGTCAACCTTATCTCACCCGACCCCCTTTGGTGCCTGCGACTGGCAAGACCCAGCCATTGGAGCCATTGATGAGAGCAGTGGGGAGCAGGGGCAAGGGGCAGAGGTGACTCAGGAGTAGGGGTAGGAGAAGCACTAGGGCTTCTGGGAACCCAAGGGAGGGATGCCATAAGAGGCTATTCTGAGGAGGACTTCCCTTTGAGGGGGAACGGGGTGGGTTCAAGGATGAGGAAGTTGGACATAGGAAGCACTTCAGAGGAGATAGAGCTAGAGAAGAGGGAAAGGGGACTCATAGGTATACCTTTCTAGAAAGAGCCATAAGCCTTACCCTGAAGCAAGACTAGATAGTAGAGTCCAGGAAAATGGTACTGGACACTGAGAGGGACTGGCAGGAGGTGGGGGACCTTGGCTGCTTGGGCTGGGAGCGGAGTGCCGTCCCTGGCCAGGTTTCTGCCCCTGCTGCCTTGGGAGAGCCCAGCCCAAAGATCCTTATCCAAGGCAGGAACAAAACTGGTTTCTCGACTGACAGAGCCAAGGGGGACAGGGCAAGGGGAAGTCACAGGGTCAGGAGGACAGTGTCAGCCCCAAAGCGGAGGTGGGAAGACCTGGCCAGGGCACCCCAGTCAGTTACTAGAACATTCTCATCTCCTCTGAGAGGCCTCCTTTAGCCTTGCATGGGACCCTTTTTTGACCATGACTGACTGACTTGCTCTATATTCACTTGAGGATCCCCCACCCCAGGTCCCCCAGTGCCCCTCCACCCAGTCCCTGGTCTCACTCAGGTAGAGTGGCCCAGCCAGGAGAAACACCTGGTTGGACTCAGCTCCTCAGCCCCCTTCCCCTCCCCCTCCTCTCACCAACGCTGAGGGTTCCTGAGGTCACAGTGGGGAGGGGCAGGGGAGCCAACTAGGGGTAGGGACCCTGGAGGACTCTCCAAAGCCAGCTCCCTTTCATCCCCCGCCACAAAGGGCCTGGCATCCTGGTCCCATCCATCTTGTGCCGCCAACAGTACTTAGGCAGCTCTTTGTAAGAGACCTGGGGTCAGAGGGCCGGGCAGGCACGCCCCCTCCCCTCTAACTCCCACCTCTGGGGCCTTTTCTTCCCTCTCTGCCCCTCCTTCTGGGCATTTCAGCCCTCAGGGGCCTGGATCTCCCAAGGGCTTCAAGGGGTCCCCTTCCCCTTCCTCTCTCCCTACCCAGGTTTCTCTCTTTCTTTTGAATTCTCTCTCTCTCTCTCTCTCTCTCTCTCTCTCTCTCTCTCTCAATCTCTTTGTTCTGGGGATTGAACCCAGGGGTGCTTGACCACTGAGCTGCACCCCAGCCCTGTTGATTTTTTATTTTGAGACAGGGCCTAAGTTACTGAGGCTGGTCTCAAACTTGAGATCCTTCTGCCTCAGCCTCCCAAGTTGCTGGGTTGCTGGTGTGTGTCCCCACATCTTAACACTCTCGGTTTTTCTCATTCTGTCTCTCATTCTGTGTGTGTCTGTCTGTCTGCTTCTCTCTGTTTCTCATTCTCCCTCGACGCTCTGTCTCTAAAGGACCTCCCTATCTCTGGCTCTCCTTTCCTCACTCACAGGCTCCTAAGATGGCTCTCTGGGCCACATACAGGCATGGACTTGCTCTCTGTTCTAGGGACCTCAGCGACCCATGGAGTGCTGTGCTCCCCCAGGTCTTGGTCCTTTCTTGTCTCAGCTATGTCAGGAATCTCTGGGTTTTGACATCAATGGGGTGGTGGGAGAGGAGGGTTTGTCTCTGCCTCAGTTTCCCCAAGATATCAGCGCAGACTCCTTCAGCCTAACAGTATCCCTGCTGTACAGGTCAGCCGTGTTGGCCTCCCAGCCCTGGGGAAAAGTCTGCCTCTCCACAGGTGGCCTTCCCTTGTCTGCCTCCACCTCTCTAGGCCTCCCAAGCTGCCGACCAGGTGAGACTAGGGCCAGGGGCTAGGGCCAGGACTGTTCAGCATCTCCTGTGATGGTCTCTGGGAACTTCAGGCTTCAAAGAAGAGAATGTGGCAGGGTGCGGTGGCACATGCCTACTATCCCAGTGGCTTGGGAGGCTGAGGCTGGAGGATCATGAGTTCCAAGCCAGTAAAACCCTGTCTCTAAATAAAATATAAAAAAGGGCTGGGGATGTGGCTCAGTGGTTAAGTTCCCCTGGGTTCAATCCCCAGTGCCAAAAAAAAAAAAAGAAGAAAGAGAAGAAGAAAAGGGTCTGCTTGCAGAGATCTTGCAGTTTTGTGGGGTGCATGTGGGTGATGGGGTCCTGGCATTTTCTCCCAGTTGCTGTGCAGAGTAAGGAAGACTTAGGTAACGGAAGAGAAACCCAAGAGGGCCTTCCAGGTGGGCGGAGAATCTGGAGGGACTTTCTCACGGTTGAGCCAGGCTGGGCCAGCAGGGCAAGGTGGCCCCTCCCTGATCCAATCTCCCAGGAAACTTCCCTGTCATCTCAGGCTGGCTGCAGGAAAATACTAGAGAAGCAGAGCCCAGGTAAAGGCAGGGACTCCCTGGGGGAAAAAGAGGCCTTCTCTCTGCCTTTCTCAACTATGTTCCAGAAAGAGACAAAGTAGGCAGAAAAATAAGAGCTGATGCTTTGGACAAATGACAGAGTTACTGACCCTGGGACCTGGGGCTGCAGGGAATTGGGGTGGGGGCATGTTAAGGTGGGAAGGGCAGGCTGGGGTCCATAGGGCCCTGGTGGGTCAGATGGGAGTCAGGGATGGGTAAGGTAGAAGGAGACGATGCGCAGAGAGGAGGGGAGGGTTCAGGCTGAGGAGTTCAGTTCTAGATTCAAACACAAAAACTGGCATGTAAAAGACGCTCTCAGTGACCAAAGCCAGAAGCCCCAAGACTATTTAGTGGGGCACTGGGATTGACCCAGGGGCATTCGACCCCTGAGCAATACACCTAGACCCCCCCCCCTTTTTTTTTTTTGTACCAGGGATTGAACCCAGGGGCACTCCACCACTGAGCCACATCCCCAGCCCTATTTTGTATTTTATTTAGAGACAGGGTCTCAATGAGTTGCTAAGGGCCTCACTAAATGGCTGAGGCTGGCTTTGAACTTGCGATCCTCCTAACTCAGCCTCCCAAGTCACTTGGATTACAGGCGTGCGCCACCACGCCCGGCTAGTTTTTTTGTTTTTGAGACAGGTCTTGCTGAGTTCAATTTGCGATTCTCCTGCCTCAGTCTACCCAGTGACTGGAATTAGAGGCATGTGTTATGGCACCTTGCATCCTCTGCTTTTAAAAAATCCTTTGATGGCTTCTCATTACACTTGGAATAAAATAAGAAAACTTGCTGGGCACAGTGGTGCACACCTGTAATTCTAGCAGCTTGGGAGGCTGAGGCAGGAGGATCGCAAGTTCAAAGTCAACCTCAGCAATTTAGTGAGGCCCTAAGCAACTCAGTGAGATCCTGTCTCTAAATAAAATACAAAATAGGGCTGGGGATGTGGCTCAGTGGTCCAGTGCCCTAGAATTCAATCCCAGGTACCCCAGCAAAAAAATAAAAAAAATTTTTAAAAAAAGATCTTTGATTGGACCCCACTGCTTCTCTGCCTCCAGGCTTGTACTCCATGGCTCCCTCTGCTCTTTATTCCCTGAGTCCTTCAAACACCTCCTCTGCTGGCATCTCTGCTCCCCCCAAGTGTGCTCTGTTATCCTCTCTCCCCACCACCACCCCTTTTTCTTCAAAACACTGGCCACATATTCAATCATGTATTCATCTGTGCCCTTACCATTAGATCTTTCGTCTTTCCCTTCTAAGGACTATTCACCCCCCCCAAGCCCAATGAGGCCTGAGGGCCTGTCTTTTTGTTCAATTCTGTGTTCCCAGGAACTAGGAGGGTGTCTGGCTTCTAGAAGGCTCTTAGGAAACAAACCACTGAATGAATGAATGAAAGAGCCCCACATCTCCCCCATTCCCAATAATCAGAAAGGGAATTCACCTCCCCAAGAGCTCTGGGTGCTGTGTCCCTACTCTCTGGCCCTGGCCCTCTACCCTCTGCAGTGTGACCTTTCAGGGGCAGAAGCAGGAGGCCCTAGCCCCAGGGCACCCTGTTGTTGCAGGAGAGGAGACTCATTCACTGACCAGAGGCCATGAAGCGTGACCACTGTCAGCACTGGATGAGGGAGAGGCCGCTCAGGGCTATGCAGGGAGCTAAGCTTTGGAGAAGCACTGGGTGCCAGTGGGTGGAGAGGGCAGAGAACATTCTCAAAGGAATGAATGTAGGAAGAAGTGGAAGCCACATCTTGAAGGCCTCTAACACAGACTGGACTTTATTCTGGATGTAGAGGTGGATTTTTTTTTACTGGTGTTATTTCATTATTTATTTACTTGGGGGTGCTGGGGATGGAGCCCAGGGTCATGTGCTCTAACGTGGAGCTAAGCTACAGCCCCTTATTGTTCGTTTGTTTGTTTGGGTACTAGGGATTGAACCCAGGGGTGCTTAACCACTTAACCACTGACCACATACCCAGCCCTTTTTATTTATTAATTTTTAAAATTCTTATTCATGTACACAAATGGGGTGCAACTTTCATTTCTCTGGTTGTACACAAAGTCATCACACCATTTGTGTAATCATACATGTACGAAGGTAATGATGTCTGTCTCATTCTATTATTTTTCTCAGCCCTTTTTATTTTGGGACAGGTTCTCCATAAATCGCTTAGACCCTCACTAAATTGCCTAGGCCAGCCTCAGCCTCCCGAGTTGCTGGGATTACCGGCATGTGACCCCCTGCCTTGTCTTTTTTTTGTTTCTTCTTCTCTTTAAAGACAGGTCTTGCTATATTGCTTAGGCTGTCCCCAAACTCCTGGACTCAAGTTAACCTCCTGCCTCAGCCTCCAGAGTAGCTAGAGCTGGGTCTGGTGGCGCACACCTGTAATCCCAGCAGCTCAGAAAACTGAGGCAGGAGGATTGCGAGTTCAGAGCCAGCCTCAGCAACTTAGTGAGGCCCTAAGCAACTCAGTGAGACCCTATCTCTAAGTAAAAATGGGCTGGGGATGTGGTTCAGTGCTTAAATGTCCCTGGGTTTAATCCCTGGCACAAACAAAACAAAACAAACAAATAACAAACAAAGCAGAGTAGCTAGGACTCAAAACTTACGCCACCATGCCCACCTGAAATGCCTCATTAAAATTTTTATTTATCTATTTGATTTTTTTTTTTTTCCAGTACTGGGGCTAGAACCCAAGGGCACTCTATCCCTGAGCTACATCCCCAATCCATTTTCTCTTTTATTTGGAGACAGGGTCTTGCTAAGGTGCCCAGGCTGGCCTCAAATTGGCGATCCTCCTGCTTCATCCTCCCTGGTAGCTGGGATTACAAGTGTGTGCCACCGCACCTGGTTTCCATGCGGGAGATTTTGAGGCAGGAAGCACAGTGGTAGAGATAGGCTTGTCTCAGAAGAGGGCTGAGGGCCTGGGGTGTGGCTCGGTGGTATATATTAAAAAAAAGAAGAAGAGGGCTGAGTGGCAGGGCGACAACCTCTTGCCGAGAGACCTAGCAGGAGCAGGGCCAGCTTGTGGGTGTGGATGAGCTTATCTGGAAACATGTGGGAGACCAAAGCCAGGCCCATGGCTTGAGACTGGAACAGAGAAGGGATAACTGGAGGAGGCAGAACTGTGTTACCACCATGGAAAACATGAGAAGCTAGGAGTGGGCTGCTCAGAGCCTCATGTCCCTGCTGGGGGATCAGGAGGAGGAGTGGCCCTAGGATGCCTGCACAGGGGACTGAGGTAGCTGGAGGAGAAGAAGTGCAGCTCATGGGAATGGGAGAAGGACTCTCCTGTTCCTCCCATTGTCTAACCCAAACCTGAGCTACTGAAACTTGAATCCATTCACACTGTATTTCAGGGAAGGAGTTCCGGGAGATTTATCCTCCCCTGCCAGACGAGCCAGAAACAGATTTTTTTTAAACATTTTAATAAAATTAACAAATAAATATTCTAAACCCTATTGACTACAGAAACAGAGTGGAAGCCAGAGGGCCAGTCTTTCTCACCCAGACCCTCAGGTCCCCTCATGGGAAAAGAAATTGCTGGGGAGTGGTTTGGGACTAGGACTGCAGATCTGGGGAAGGGGCAGTGAGGCCGGAAGGGGTGACTGGGGCTCTTGCAATCCATCCCTCTGTTGGCGTAGGGGGGGAGTCAAGGGGTCAAAGAAAGCAAGACCCCACAAGAGGCATCCCAGCCACCCTCAGAAGTGACCAGGGTAAGGGGAGAGCTAGCCTAGGAGAGCATGATGGGAAGGTGGTGGCCCATGGGGCCGTGAAGCAGGGGACAGCATGGGGGATGGTGGAGTTGGGCAACTCTCGGACCCACGGCCACTCACTCTCGGATGTAGACCCTGGTGCACACCACGTCATCTGCTGTCATGGTCTGAAAGAACAGAAGCAGTCATTAATCTGGGGACTCTTGCTCTGCACAAAAGGAACACCATTTCTTTCTTTCTTTTTTTAGTACCAAAGATTGAACCCAGGGGTGCTTAACCACTGAGCCATATCCCCAGTCTTTTTAAAAAATTTTATTTAGAAACAGGCTCTCACTGAGTTGCTTTAGGGTCTTGCTGAATTGCTGAGGTTGGTTTTGAACCTGCAATCCTCTTGCCTCAGCCTCTCTTGAATCGCTAGGATTACAGGTGTGCATCACCACACCGGGCAAGGACCACCATTTCTAATGCACACTATATGAGATAGGGGCAGCCCCGTTTGGAGGGCAGGGCAACCAAACATGGTTATCCTTGAACTTACTTCCTAGAGCTTCCCAAAGAGTCTCTAAAGATGACATTGTGTTTTCTATTAGTTGGAAGGAAGTGGGACTTACCAGGATCAGCTCTCCATCATTCGTCAGTTCTCTGGTCCAGGAGGTCTTGGGGCCCTCTCCCTTTAGAAGTCTCTGCTCACAGACCATTTTGTTCTCACTCTCCCATTTTACCAGGCTCTGCAAGGAACAGGTGACCAAGTGAGTTGGACGCATGGCAGGAGGTATGCAGTGAGAGGAATAAGGGATAGACCCCCTTCCTGCCCCCACCATTCCCTAGAAACTTCTCCATGGCGAACAGAGAGAAGAATCTGGAAAATCTTTGAGAAACAGGGCAAAAGATGTCACACCTGGAGGCACCCTTCCTGGCACCCACCTTACAGGGTCTCCCATCCACAGTCTGCTCCTCAAACTCTTCCCCAATCTTGAAGTTGATCTCCGTGGTTCGCACGGTGGTCGAGGTTTTGATGTAGAAAGTGTCTCCTTCCTGTTTGATCTCCACTGCTGGCTTGGATGCTGCAGCCACTGCGATCTTCCTTAGCATCACGTTCACCCCTGCAGTGAGAGGGAAGGGAACAACTGTCACCCTCTGAGACAGCTGGAACAGAGACGTGTGACTGGGCTGGGGATATAGCTCAGTTGGTAGAGTGTTTGCCTCGAAAGCACAAGGCCCTGGGTTCAATCCCCAGCACTATGTGTGTGGGGGGGCACTTGTGACTTACTGTGGGGGAGTAACTTACAGGAGATGCTGGTGGTAAAAGATGATAGGTTTAGGGAGGAGGGGCAGAGAAGTAGTGCCCTGCCCCAGAGTCCTGCTCCTAGCTTGTGATCACTCCTTCTTGAGTCAGCAGGACTAAATGGGGCTTCCCAGCTCTTCACCCCAGAATCTTCGGGGACAGCTTACTCTATGCTTCCACCCAGCAGCATCCTGCTATAGGCTCTGTTTACTTCACTTTGACCTTTCATTCACCTTGGCTTAAGACCTTCTGTTGGTGTGGGCTCCTCAGAGTCACTGGGTATCCCCTGTCCCTTCTCCTACCGTGTCTAAGTGCAGGATAGACCCAGGAAGGAGGGTCCACTTCCCTCTCTACCCTAACTACCCACCCTAGCTGGAGCTACGTAAGTCTTTTTTTTTTGTCCAATCTCTGCCCTTCCTCCCCCCAAAAAATGAGGAGCAGGGATTCTCAGCACAGGAAGAGATGGAGGAGTGATCTTTCTCTATAGAGTGGCCTGCTAGCAGCCTGGAAGACAGAGGCTCTGGAGTAAGATGCATTAGGCTGTGATTTTCTCCTGGCTCAGCCCCTTTTAGGCTGGGTGACCCTTGGCTTAACTTCTCTGAGCTTTAGATTCTTTAACTGTAAATTGGAAATAATCCTTCTTCAAATTTATCAAGTAGAATGATACATGTTTAGCCTGGTGCAGTGGGGCATACCTATAATCCCAGCAGCTCAGGAGGCTGAGGCAGAAGAATCACAAGTTCAGAGCCAACCTCAGCAACTTAGTAGGGCCCTAAGCAACTCAATGAAACCCTGCTTCAAAATAAAACACAAAAAGGGCTGGGGATGTGGCTCTGTGGTTAAGCACTTCTGGGTTCAATCCCTGGTACCAAAAAAAAAAAAAAAAAAAAAAAAGCATGTTTAGGATCTAGTATAAATAGTGTCAGGCACACTTTGTTTTCAGGAAATGAAGACAGGTACAGTGGCATATGCCTGTAATTCCAGCTACTCAGGAGGATAAGGAAGGAGGATTACAAGTTCACAGCCAACCTGGGTAAATCAGCTGGACCCTGTCTCTCAAAATAAAACTAAAAAGGACTGGGGATCTGGGGATATAGTGGTAGAGCTACTACCACTAAAAAAACAAAAAAAAAAAAAAAAAAACTTTTTCAGGAAATGATAAGTATTGTTACTGTTTATATTATTTTTTTCTGATAAAAGTAAGCCCCCTGCCTCCAAAAAAAGTCAGATCTTGGTCTCAATGTTCCCTGCATTAGACTCCCTGTTCATTGGCCCTCCTGGAAGATCCCCATGCCCCTTGGCCCTCAGGAGAGTTCCCACATGACCTGAGAAAAGAAAAATGGGACCTCCAGCTTGATATATCCCCTGCCCCATGATTCCCCTTGCCACCTTGGGATCAGGCCTTCTTGTTCAACCTCTGTAGATTCAGAGTCTCTCTGTGCCCCCATATCCTTTCCCAGGTTGGACCTCTTCTCTCTGCTCACCAGTTATGAAGAGGGATGGGGAGACAGGAGAGAGCACCCCTTCAACAAGAACACAAGCAGGCCAGGAATACCTCTGGACAGAACAGGCCCAGGTCTAAGCCTTACACCGCACTGCACCTGACCAGGTGGAGAAGAATCCTTTAAGAATGCAATAGGGAACAAAAGGGCCAACTCCCTGGCCCTCCTCCAGATCTGGGTTCCTAGAGAAGCAAATCCTCTTTCTCGAAGCATCAAAGTAGACTCATCCCATTCCAAAGAGAAGGACAGAAAGGAGGAAGTGCCTCAGGATCCCCAGGGCCACACTTTTGGTGCATTTCCAGATCCAATTGACTTTGTAGAGCAGACATACCCCATCCCATCTTCTTAGACAAAGAAGTCACTTTGCTATCTGTTGCTACCTAGGAAGTTCACCCTGATATCTAACATCCATCTTTACAGCTAGAGTAACAGAATCGGCTATGTAGGCCTTGGCCAACACACTGGATGGTCTACTGGATGGTCTGGACAAATAGCCCCTAAATACCGGAGCATCCCTCATCAGAAAACAAGACAAGGGGAAGAGAAGGGACATAGAGATCTGCAGAGACAAGGCTGGGTTCAGAGGAAGCAGCTCTCCAGCCAGTCTCTGGTGCCTATGAAGCTGGGCCTGGCCCAGCCGACCTTGGCTGACTCAGGACAGTGTTTGTCTAATGGGTCTGTTTTCAATCTGCCTCCTAGAGAGGTCTGAGGAAGGCACGTGGCTTTGAGAGACCCTGCGGGGAGAACAAACAGATTGAAGAGACAGCAGGATTGGGCTTTGAATCTGACTCTCCAGCTGGGATCTAGGGGTGTGCCAGGGCACCACCTCATCCACTAGGAGAGGGGCCAGAGTCCACAGCAGATGAGAGGGAGTGGCATCTAAGTTTTCCATAGAGAAAACTCCTATGCTTTGGTCCTTAATCTTATCAAGGGCAGAGCAGGAAGACTGATGTGAATATAAGAAGTATTGTGGTTAAGATGGGCAAGGTGGCACATGCCTCCCAGCAATTTGGGAGGCTGAGGCAGGAAGATGGAAAGTTTAAGGCCAGTGTGGGCAACTTAGACCCTGCCTCAAAAGTAAAAAAAAAAAAAAAAAAAAAAAAAAAAAAATATATATATATATATATATATATATATATATATATATATATATATCACACATACACATTTAAAGTAATTCAAAACGGGCTGAGATGAAACTCTGTGGTAGAGCCTTCCTGGGTTCAATTCCTAGCACTGAAAAAAAGAATATTGCAGTTAGAGTTAGATAGGTAGCAGGAAGAACTGATGGCAAGGAAAGATAGAAATAGCTGTTCTTCTCAGGGCAATCTGTTCAAACTCACTCCCACAGCCCCCAGCTCTTCACAGAATGCCCTCTTCCCCACCCCAGCCCAACCAGGGTCTCTATTCAGTCCAAAAATGAAAGGCATTCTTACCCTTAGGCTTCAGAGCTCCTGGCTCTCTTCCCACTTTCTGGGGCCCTTAATTAAGCTCCATCTCTTCCCAGATGTAGCTCCCCAGGAGGCGTCAAGTCTCTCTTCCCTTCCCCAGATCCCTGGCCCAGTCCCACCCCAGAGAATATGCAGAAGGTGGCCTGGAAAATTGGAAGATCCCTTTGGGTGCTTGGGCTTTCCCCACCTTTGACCACCACACCCTGCTGGGCTGCAGTCGGTCTCTGGCAAGCCAGGGAGGCGGGAACCGGATTTTCAGAAATGGGAGATTGGGGTTTCACACGAAGCCATTTGTTGAAATCCAAGAAAGTGATAATTATCCAGAGCGATTTTAGGACTCTGGACTGCTTGCTGTAGGAAAATATTTGTCTCACAGATGGGGGTGGGGTGGGGTGTTGAGAACAGTGGAAAGTGCAAAAGGGGGAAGGCGGGGGATGGGCAGCACTGGAGCGGTGGGTCACCTGGTGGGCTGAGCCCCGCACCGAGGGTAGTGAACCTGCCCCGAGGATTGGGTTACTGGCGGGGCCATGGGGAAGGAGGCTGGAATGTTTCCGAGGGGCTCGTCTGGGTAGGGACCCAGGCTCCCTCCCTGGATGCAGGATTCTCCATGCTCCCGGCCGGCTGCTTCTAAACTTTCTAGATCCAGGTGTCCTGGTCAATGAATGGGTCAAGGAGCCGGGTTAGCTAACCGCCTCCCGAGACCAACCTCGTGTTTCTGGTTTCTACTTGATTCACAGGCTGAGTCACCGTTGGAGCTGGCACGGGTGGGCGACTCGCCGGAGAAAGCAGGATTTAGGTGTCTGGGCCCAGAGTCCCGGGACCCAGGCGACCGGCTTGCCCCTTTTTTGGGGGATGCAGACGCCAAGACTCTCAAGCCCTAACTCCGGGCTATTCTTCTTTCCCGTCCTTACCTCTCCACCTCAGAGGACCCCAGTGACCCCAGTGCCTCTCCCGGGCGCTCAAAAACCTCCTTACCCAGGACTTTGAGCAAATCCTCGAAGTTTTCCGATCGGATGATCTTCCAGTTGCCAGAGAAATTGGGCATTGTGGTGGTGCGAGTGGTGGTCCCCTCGAGTAGAGCACTGGACGTTGAGTCTTTTTTAGTCGAAATAGACGTCGCCGCCGCCTTCGCCAGACGGTAAAGCTCAATAACCAAGACACGTCCGAGGGCAACCCCAAAGCTGGCCTGGGCTCCCGCGCGGGCAGCTTTTATACCCTGCGTGAGGCCCGCCCCTGCCCAGGAATTAGGTGGCCCCGCCCCACGCTCCGCCCTCCCACCCCACCTGGGGGGCCCTGCGCCCCCGCTTCCAGCCTTCAGTCTGGCCCCCCCATCACACACCCAGTCTTTTTCTAGTCCGGTGGGTGAGTTATCTGGGGGCTGAGACAGCCTCCTCCGCCAGTAGGTGGATGGAGAGGCGAATGGAAGGCGAACGCTTGAATTGCGATCTCAGGCGAGAGGAGGGGTCGCCAGATGCTCGGATCTCACGTCCTGCGGAGCAATCCGTAGGGTCACGTCTCGCCTGTTCTGTACCCGTCCCCAGCTTGACTTAGAGCGCCGAACTCCTTAGCGCCTGACACACTTCGACCCCATTGGAGAGTGAACCCCAGTTTTCGAGCTGGACCTGGAGATGGAACTCAACCTCCAATGGAGCCTGAACTGATTCATTTGGGATAGTTTCGGACTACAAGAGGAGCTGGGGAGCCCTGGAGGGTTGGTACAGCCCTGGGGTTCCGTGGTCAGGCATCAGTGCGAGGCAACGGCGCCCCCTGCTGGAACGACTCGAAGAGGCCCGGAGGGGGTTGCCCGGTCTCCCCACCCGGAGATTCGGCTTTGGTTTGGGGTAGAGCCTGGGGACCCCAGAAGTGGGCGAAAGGAGGTTCACTCCTCCTAATGCACTGGGCGGACATCCAAGGGTTAAGCAGGAGCCCGGGCTCGGGCTGGGGAGGGCAGAGGTCACAACCAATCACTTGACACTAGCTCTTTATTAAGGCGCTTTCTCTGTGGTTGCGCTCCCCCTGCCCCGAGAGGGTCTCGGTGGGGGGCAGGGAGGGGAGACCCAGACAGAGACGCAGAGCCCGGGAGAATCGCGCTGCCACTTAGGTTGGAGAAAAAGCCTGGGTGCCCAGGAAGGGGGCGGAGTAGGGTCTCAGGTGTCACCATTCTGAGCTGTAAATCTGGCGGAAGGAGCGGCGGCCCCTTGGTGAACGACTTTGAAGTGGGAGATCAAAGATGGGGTGTGGGGCACATCCTCCCGCGGAGACCCGCGTGGTAGTGGGCGAGATCCCTGGAGAGCGCCACAAGACAAATGGAACTGCAGATCAGACGCGGAGCCTCGGAGACTGGCAGGGAGACCCGAGGCCAGAAACCGCAGAGGAGCTGAGCGGGACGCCGTGCAGTCCCTGGAGCGGGAAGAACCTTCCCCTCCTCCATCACCCAAGGGCCCTGCAGTGCTCGTTGCCCGGCTGCTTGCACCCCACTCCCCCACACCTCACTTTTCCAGGACTTGCTCTCCAGCTCTAAGGCGGGACAAGAAAACCCTACAAACGGTCCCAGCCCTAGGTCCCTGCCTGGCCCCTCCTTGCCAGCGTGGCCAAGGGTGGAGCAAGAAGGCTGTCAGATCTCGCCCTCACCCTTAGGACCCAGGAACAGACTTAGGCACCAGGGGGCTTTGGCGGGGGCTGGGGAGGAGATGGGAGGAATGGAACCAGAGGAGAGGGGCTGAAGGATTTAGTTTGACCTTTTAATGTTCTGGGGATGGGGGGGGGGTGGAAAACTAAGGCAGCTGGACTGACTGCAGCGGGAAGGATGGAGATCACAGTGCCGAAAGGACTTCTAGCTGGGCTCCCTCCAGCAGCAGCCAATGAACCCGCAGATTTGAAGGAGCCGGTTTCTTAGACCTGGTTTTAGGGGTCCCGGTTTTGTGTGGGAGAATTGATTCAGGGATGAGATGGGCGTCTGGGCTTCTGGAAAGACAGACAAAGCAGAGCTAGTGGAAGGAAAGGGGCCCTGGGGAGGGCTTAGGGCCTGGGGTTGCAGGCATAACCGAGTTCCTCCCCCATCCTCCCTGCTCAGCGTCGCTGTAGGTAAAGGGAGGGAGGGGGATTAGGTTCTGACAGTGAAATCAGGCTCCTAGCCAAAGGGATGAGGACAGAGTGGAGGAGGGAACATGGCGAAACCAGACTCCTGCTGCCCCTCCTTTTCCCTCACTCCTCTCTATCTCTCCCAAGGTCATTATGTCCATCTCCACTCCACTCCTGTCCACTCCAGCCCCCTTAAGCCCCCAGATGGAAGAGTCTAGTCTCCTGCTCCTATTGGACATCCCTCTGGCTGAAGGGCCAGGGCAGCAACCCTCCCACCCCCCAATCCTTGTGACTGAGGATGTTGAAACCTCACCCCAGGACTGGGGATATAGATCAATGGTAGAGCCCTTGCCTAGCATGCTCAGGGTCCCTAGGTTCCATCTCCACATGGCAAAAACAAATAAACAAAAACCCCCTCCCCCCGAGGATGGCTATCCCTAGGAGGTATATCCTCTGGTCCCTTGACACTAGCACAGGGGAGCCACAGGCTTGATGGTTTGGCTGAGAATACTGGGGAGGCTGGAGTCAGGGGAGGGGCTCTGAGGTGGGGGCAGGGAGGCCTGGGCCCACTCCCCTCCCTTCACTTCCCCTCTCGAGCCCCCAACCAGCCAACTGGCCAGGATTTCCAAAGAGACAGAAGTGAGACAAAGAAAAGTTGGGCTGGGAGGGGAATTCTTTCCAGATGTGAGTTTGCGGTTTGGCAGCTCTGGGCCTGAGTCCAGCCCCAGCACCCCAACCCTGACTGAGGGAGGAGGGTGGAAGGTCCAGGGCAGGGTGCTGACTAGTTGGAGCTAGAGGTCTCAGCCTTTAGCAGCCCTGGTACCCCAGGGGAGCAAGAGGCATGGGGAGGTATTTAGGGGAGATGCTGGAGAAAGGGATTGGGGGACATTGGGGAATGGGAGATGAAAGAGGTGGGGGGACTGGGAGAAGGAGCTAACAGAGATGGATGGGAGAGCCTGGGGGCAAGGGGCAGGGGCTTGGAACCAGGCAAGGGGGAGGAACGGCGACCAGCATCAGCCACTCAGTCACAAGCAACTGGTTTTAATTTCCCGCTGGGATCAATAAGGAGAAGGAATTTCCCAGTGTCGCTGGCCTTTTAATTATGACCAAATCTGCTGCAGATCTGCCCCAGGCGACCCTTTCCCCTTTCTAGGAGCCTTGATCATACCCCTCTTGGGGCTCCCCCAGGAATTTGGAGACTCAAGTTGGGGGAAGGGTACAGAGTTGATGAGAAAAGCTGGGGTAGCAGAGTCAGGATGGGAGTGGAGAGGCGAGGAAACAGACAAGCTTAAGAGGGTAAGGAAAGGGATGTTCTGGAGCTTTGTTCCATTGTAATGTGGCTAGGAGGAACATTTTGCCAGTTTTGCACCAACCAGTCCGAATAGCAATGGACAGGAGAGGAGTGTTGTGTGTGGGATAGATGCGTGTAAGATTGAGGGGTACAGAGCTTCTAAAAGGAGATGCCCCTCACCCTTCTCCATCACTCCCTCGAGTCTGGGTGGGAGGAGAGGGACCACCCAGTTCAGCACTGGGAAGGGAAGGGTGGACTGCAGATGGGAAGAGTGGGAGAGTCATGAAGGCCCCACCCACACCCCCAACCAGGACCAGGGAGATTCTCTGGCCAAAATCAGCACTTGCAGAGAGCCTCGCCCCAGCAGTGTTACTGCATCTGCTGGTCAGAGGGTTTGCTGGCTGAGACTCAGGTAGAAATAAAACTCAGGTGGGGCTGGACACCTGGGACTTTGCCACTCAGCCAAGAGGGCCAGCAAAGAAAGCAGAACTTTTAAGGAGGTCTGGGAGCCGCTGGGACAAGATGGCTGCTGTCTCCTGGCCCTGAGTCCTGAGGCTTCCACTCAGCCCAGAGCACGGACTCTAGCATTCTGCTGCCCAGTCTGCTCTGGTCCTTTGTACAGAGGGGAGTGTTGCCCTCTCTATGTACCTGTGTGTGCGTGTGTGTGTGTGTGTGTGTGTGTATTTTTTTTTCTTTTTGCAACACTGGGAATTGAATCCAGGGGCACTCTATCACTAAGCTATACCCACATGCACACACCCCTTTTTATTTTTCAATTTATTTATTTTTCGTACCAGGGATTGAACGCAGGGGCATTCAACCATTGAGCCACATCCCCAGCCCTATTTTGTTTTTTATTTAGAGACAGGGTCTCACTGAGTTGCTTAGGGCCTCGCTGAGTTGCTGAGGCTGGCTTTGAACTGGCGATCCTCCTGCCTCAGCCTCCCAAGCCACTCGGATTACAGGTGTGTGCCTGTAATTTTTATTTTGAGACACTAAGTTGCTGAGGCTAGCCTTGAACTTGCACCTCCTATCTTAGTCTCCCCAGGTCACTGGAATTACAGGCATGTGCCACCGTGCCCTGTGTCACATTCTTACCTGTCTCCCTGGGTTCAGGAACACAGGTTTTCAAATGTGGTAAAACCAGGCTTTGATTTGTCCCCCAGAGGAAACTGCCATCAAAGCTGAATGGATGGGAGTTAGACCAAAAATGTCTCCAGTGACAGGAAGTGCAAGCTGGAAGACAGGGTCAGAGACCTAGAAAGGATACAACTCATTTCCTAGAAACATTTGGGTACAGGAGAGAGATCCTGTGAACTAGGGAGGGTGAGGGCAGAGAATCCTGAGTGATCCGAGGAAAGAGAAAGCTCAAACCAAACTGAGGATGATGGTGATTTCTAGGGTCAGCCTGGAGCCTGACAAAGGGAAGCAAGTGTGGCTTTGTAGGGTCAGCATCACAGACTGGGAGGAGAAAGCTTGACTGTACTAAGAAGGAATTACAGTCAGACCAGGAGAGGGTCTGTACAGCACCCAGGTGGAGCCTCTGTTGTTCTTGGCTGTGGTACTTCTTTCCCAGCCCCAGCTGCCAACGCTTTCCTCAGGGCTGGGCTGGGCTGGCTGAGCCTAGGGAGGAGAGAGGGAGGAGGTGGGGATGCACTGGCTAAGGACATGTCTGGACTGAGACTCAGTACCCTGGATGGAGACTGTGACCTGCAGTTAAACTCCACTTGGCTTTAAGATCCAGTTTCTAGGGCCAGACCCCTCTGCCACTCCCAACCTCTGCCCCTTAACTCCTGACAGCCCAGAGCAAGAGGGGCAAGTTTGGAGCCATGACAAGTTTGGGAGACTGAACACAGGAATTTTCATGGCACCTGGGAAAATCGGCCAGCCATGGAAAAGATGCAAAGCCTGCAGCCCAGCTGCCATCTCTGCCCAAGATGCTTCCATCCTCTGAGGACGTGAAATAGAGGAAGATCAAGGATCTGGAGACGCTCCCATCCCATGCAGCACTGAGACAATCTGGAATTGAGGAAGAAGAGATGGGGGGCGGCTGCAGGCTGGTGGGCACAGGGCCCAGATTCTGGAATTAAAGAGGCAAAAGACAGAAGGGAGATGGGCGAAGTCCTTCCAGGGAAGAGGACTAAGTGGGGGCCAAGCTCTGGGTTTTGAAATTCTGGATGGGGAACAGAAAAAGGATATTTGACTCACTGTCCCTGAGGACAGGGTAGGAAGGGCTGAAGGAGGTCAGCCAGCTTGGGTAGAGTTCTTTTCTAGGACTCCTTGGGTCTCCTATTTCTTGCTTTTCTCAAGTCTCCAAATACAGTTGTTGTCTGCAGACAATGGGACTCAGGAGTTTATTCCCCAATCAGACTGGCTGGTGGCTTCTGGAAGGAGAATGGATTCCCAGGAGTTGGGTAATAAGGACCAGTGTCCCTAATCCCCAGGCCCTTCCTGCTGCAGAGCAGACCCAAGCCTAGCTGCTCATAGGCCTTTATCTTGGGGTCAGAAGGCAAGACTCCCCAGAAGCAGTCTGAGGTACAGAGGATTTAAGCAGAATAAGGGAGGGCACCCCAGAGGCCCAGATTCCTATTCCCTGCCCAGACCCTGCCATCTTCAACAGGCAGGGATAAGAAGGGATATAAGAGTTCAGAGTCTGACTAGGGCCTTGTCCTTCCCATGATCCCCCACCCCACCCCTCCTTCTAGCAAAGCTAGAGAGATGGGCCAGTAGGCGGGGGAGGCCCCAGACTGACCTAAACCTAATGACTTTCTCTGGGCAGCTCAAACAAAATGGGAAAAAGATGTGTGAGGTGGGAAGCTCTGATTTCCTTTCCCCTGCTGGTGCCAGCTCTGGAAAATGTCAGCTGTCAAAGAAAAAGACAAAGAGACAACAATCTCCCTGCCTCCCCCTACTTCTACCCCATCCCATCCACCAGGGCTCCCAGCCCGCCCAGATTCCAGAGGTCTCTGAGCCGAGGCCTGTGGATTTCAGTTAGCCAGGTTGTAGGTGCACACTACCCTAATGAAGTCCCCACCACCACACACACCCACTCCCCACCACCTGCGACTCCTCCAAAACCAGGGCAAATTGTGTATTCTGGAATTTTGGAACTTCGGGATCTGCAGGGACTTGTTCCTGAGGGATCAATGAAGCCAGCAATTCCTGGATTTCACACTGCCAGCCTCCCCGCCATGGTCTCACACCTCCCAAATCCCAGAGCTCAGGGACTGTTGAGTGCTACGTTTCCAGATGATCCAGAATGTTTGTTAGTCAGTCTTCACTTAGAGCCAGCACTAACTGGCCTATGCACGGAGCCATCCTGGGGACAGGACATTCAGTGGGGCAACTTTCTTGTTGCTTTTGGGCATTTGTGGTCCCTGTGGGCTAAGTCTCATATACTCCCTGACCCTCCATGTCTAGGTTCCCAGGAGCCCCAGGGAGCTGATTCCAGTTGGGAGAAGGCAGCCCCTGCCTTGGAGTGTGTGTGTGTGTGTGTGTGTGTGTGTGTGTGTATGAGTGTATACACATGTACATGCACCCAGTCCAAGAGCAAGCCCTTTCCCCAGTGCTAGCTCATTTTGTCCCCCAGATCCACCCTCCCACCCTTCAGAAAACCTTCCCAAGAAATACCCACTCTGCCTGCCCAGCCCGTGTCTAGAGCTGCCAGGCTGGATTATCTGCCTCTGCCTTCTGTGGATCCTGGGTGTGGGCTCCCTCTCCCTCCCCAGCTCCCAGGGCACAGGCAGTCATTTGCCTTCTTCCTCCTTCGGTTATGATTTGGATCCTTCTCATGGAATCTTTCCAAAAAAGCGACCAAGCAGGATTCCACAGGGTAGAAGAGAGTGAAGGGCCTGGCTTTTGAGGAGCTGCTGTGGCCTAGGGGTGCCAGAGGATGAACATTGCTAAAGCTGCTGGGTGCTCTGACAGGTCAGGGCAGGGTTGGTCATAGGCACCCGCCTGGGAGAGTGGCACTTATTCAGTGTTCTCCACTGTGCAGAAGCTTTCCGTGTGCTGTTCTGGGTCTGTCGGATTTCAAAACATTGTTCTTAAATACTCCGGAATAGAATTTGGTTGAGATTTAAAGAGGATTAAGGTGTGCTTGTCTTTCTATGCCAGATTCTTAAAAATACCTTCTTTCTCCCCAAACCCTCCCCCACCTCTCTCAAAATCCTGTGTATTATTTATTTTTGTGTGTGTGGTGCTAGGGATTGAAGTCAGAGACTTGTGTATACTAGGCAAGTGCCTTACCACTGAGCTTCAGTCTATATATATTCCCTTTCAAAGAAAGCATGGAGTTGATGGTACCCCTAATAAGACGAGAAGGCATACATAAAGAAAAAAGGAAAACCAGGAAGTCCCCGCAGCTAAGTGATGAGAGCAAAAGGGTGATACCACAAAAACCAGGGCAGCTGCTGGGTGCAGTGGCACAGGCCTGTAATCCCAGCAACTCATGAGTCTGAAGCCGGAGAATCTCAAGTGCAAGGCTTGCCCGACTGGGATAGCTTCCATTGAAAGAGAACATGCTGCTCTTTATCCATTAAATAAAATTCTTAAAAAAAAAAAAAAAAGGGCTGGGGATGCAGCTCAATGATAGAGTGCCCCTAGGTTCAATCCACAATACCATACCCCCTCCATAAAACGAACTTATTAAGTGGCAAAATCAAACTTGGAGCCCAGCATCAATGCAACATGCCCTGCTGTTAAGCTGTGTGGTTTGGTGGACTTTTTCTTTTGTTGTTGTTCCATGAACCAGGGATTGAACCCAGGGGCAAACCACTGAGCCACATCCCCAGCCCTTTCTCTCTTGGGCCTTGCTAAGTTGCTGAGGCTGGGTTTGAACTCACAACCCTCCTGCCTCAGCCTCCTGAGCCACTGGGATTACAGGTGTGCCACCACACCTGGCTGGTGGACTTGTACTACAGTATAGGGTAAGTTAAAGTGCTTTGTGAACTACAAAAGGATATTGTACTACCTACTATAGATGGAGGCATTCACATGTTTGTCTCCGAATTTGAACTTGGACTATTGTGCCTTGAGGCAAGATCATAATTACAGCACTGTTGATCTTTCCCTTGTCAGCTCTAATCATCTGTTAAAGTTGGAATCAAATGATTCCTCCTTGGAGCCTTTGCTGATAGATCAGAGGTTCTTCAGGTAGAGAACTGGGTAAGGCCATCCCAAACATTTGTTCCCTTTACCCTTTTGAGAACCAATTTGCTAAATTGAGTTTAGCAAATAAGTGTGGTAGGATATGACTCTCATGCTCAGTCTTTTCCCACTCTCATATGCAACAAAGGTTCTTTGAGCACTAGAAAAACTCATATAGGCCAGAAGTGGTGGCACACACCTGCCATCCCAGCCTGTCATCCTAGCTACTCAGCAAGCTGAGGCAGGAGGTTCACAAGTTGGAGGCAGCCTTGGCAACTTAGCAAGACCCTGTGCCAAAATAAAAAATAAAAAGTTCTGGGGATGTAGGTCAATCGTAAAACACTGCTGGGTTCAATCCCAATATTGCAAAAAAACAAAAAGAAAACATTATGTTATGAAAAGTAATCATGCTGTTACTGAGAGCTTGGATTTGTCTTGCATATTCTGTCCTCTGACAGCAAAAGGCAGCCAGGACTTGATTAACATTCAGACAGTAATTCACAATAGGGCTTGGATGAAGTCATGACACTGGGCAGAGTGACAGAAAAGGAAGGGGACTAAAATATAATAGATTCCTGGGCTGGGGATATAGCTCAGTTGGTAGAGTGCCTGCCTGGCAAGCACAAGGCCCTGGGTTCAATCCTCAGCACAGCAAAAAAAAAAAAAAAAAAAAAAAAAGTATATATATACATAAAAAATAATAGATTCCTAGGGACCCTCATGAGATACAGTGGACTCTGACCAGAAAATGTGCTGAGAGTGAACAATTAAATTCTGTGAGGCCTTCTGGTCTCCCAGGTTCTTGGTGAACACAGGTAGACTAAACTCTTTCCAACAGGGTACTCACAAGAAACCAGGTGCCTCTCACACATGGAGTGGGTAGTGGGTGGGGCACAAAAGCCAGTTACTACTTTACCATGACACAAAGAAAGCCAGTTTTGTTTCAGCTGACAAGAACCCTGAAGACTGATGTTAAAGACTTTCCCAGTTTGCTGATCACCATGTGTGTTCTAGGTTTTGGTGTGGCCTTCTGGGATCATTCCCACTTAGAGCTGTGTAAATGGTGCCTGCCATCTCTCTGTGAAGTTACAGACATTATGTGTTAGGCCTCACGGGAACCAACTTGCTCAGATCCTACTGCTGCCTGTGCAAATGGATCCTGTTAGTGCAGGACACAAGAACCAGACTACCTTGGGTCTGGTTTGGTTGCAGCACGTTCCCTTCTACAGGCAGTCCTGACCTTATCTCTGGCCCCTGGAATCAGACCAGCTTCTCAAGAAAGCACAAGTCCTGGTTGTCTATGTGGAGTCTTGCATTCTCTCAAGACAAAATGCAGACAGTAATCCCGGACACGAGGTCAGACCCGTGACTCACCTTCCCAAGATGAGGGTGTGTATCACCAGGAAGAGCTGGCAGCAGCGACCAGGTTGGCGTCACCAAGCATCCTTCCTCCCCCACTCCATCCCTCCCTCATGCCCACTGACTCATTCTCTACCTCACTTTCCTGGTCATGCACCCTCCATGTCAGGATGTTCACATGGGTTGGGGTGTCATTTTAGGTGTGCTGGCTGATTTGTGTTAGGGACGAGGACAAGGTACCATGTTTCACTTGGGTTCCATACTAAGGCTTGGTCAATGCTTCTCCATGACAAAGAGACAAAGGCCTTAGTGTCAACCACAAAGACCTTAGGACCCTCTAAGAACTATACAATGCCATAGTACCTATAACAATGACATTTAAGGTGAAGTTAAAAACAAGCAAACCGCAAAAAACCCCACCAGGTTGGGGATGTAGCTCAGTTTGTATAGTGTTTGCCCAGCACATGTGAGACTGGATTCTATCTCTAGCACCATGAAAGGGGGAGAAAGAAAAAAAGGACCACATATTTGTTTTCCATTATAAAAATTTATCAAAGCAATCATTTGAGTTTTAGAGGTTTGGTTTAGTTAGGTAAAAGACTAAAAACAAAAACAAAACAAACAAAAAACAAAACATTAAAACCATGTAAATTCATTTTCAACTGTCCAAGTAGAACCTAAATTAAATAAATCCTCTACTATTTTAGGTAAGAGACTGCTTTTCTAAATCAGAAAAGTTGATTTCTAAGCTACACTCTTACCTCACTGCCTTCTAGCCTTAAGAACGAAACCTCACTAATAGTAGCTCTTCTTGAAGTTGGCAGGTGATATCCTGGCAGGCTGGATGCAGACTCTGAGCCAAAGCAGAGTCTTGGATATGTAACGTGATCATACACTTCAGTATCCAATCAGGATACTTTTCAAAGTGAAAGGGATGCTGTTAATTACTTGAGAATAAAAAATGCTGGACATGGTAGCATAGGTCTATACTCCCAGCTACTGAGGAAACTGAGGTAGGAGGACTGCTTGAGCCCAGGAGTTGGAGGCCAACCTGGGCAGTCCCCCAACCCGTCTATAAAAAACAAGAGACATATGGCCACCCTAGTTATAAGGCAAAGTGGGAAACTACATTTCCCAGTATGCCTTGTCCTGGAAATCAAAAAGTTTGACTGGCACAAAGCACCCTGGGACCCGTGGTTAGCACCATTTAAGGTAAGCAGTCTAGGGCTGGAATCTGACATGAAGGTTTCCTGTTTCCATGGGACACTTAACCACATATAGGACACAAGAGCTGAGGTGAAATTTCAATGGATATTAAGTCTGGGGTACAGTGTCTCTCCCCAACAAGTCTAGCTTCCACAGATGTGAAGTTAGTAGAGGCAGGCGTTGGTCTGCTGTCCTGTTTCTCCTGGATGCTGCCTCTGTCTCCCAACAGCTGCTAGTTTTGAGGGGGATTTTGGGCCAGGTGTTGTTCCCACTCAACTTCAACCAACTTGTACAACTCCATGGTGGCCTGGGCATCTTCCACAGAGGAATGTCCGCCTTTCCCAGTCTGAACATGGAGAAAGAGAAGAGCATGAGGCCACAAGGACAGTTTCTTTTCTTCCTAGGGTTTCTGCCCCCTTGCCCTGCCATTCCATGCTGTTTCTTCTATAGTTTGTGGGCTGCAAAGACACAACTCTGCAGGGTCCCTTCTCTTTATCTAATTTCAGAGATTTAACTACCAGGAAATTCTTGCTACTGTCTACCTCTATAGAGTTATACCTTCTATAGAACTTAGAGTAACATAGCAGCGTGTGTAAGCCTTCTAGATCTTCTACCTTCCCTAGTTCCTTAACTGCTCTCTATTTGACATATGTCCACAGACACCTGGGTGACCACCCCTTCTTGAATGCTGAGCATGTAAAATATGTGAGTAGTCCTTGTATCAGCTTCACGTTCTTTAATTTTTATTTTTTTGTACTGGGGACTGAACCTAGGGATGCTCCACCGCTGAACAGCATCTCCAGCCCTTTTTCTTTTTTTTGAGACAGGGTCTTGCTAAATTGCAGAGACTGGCCTTGAACTTGTGTTCCTCCTGCCTCAGCCTCCCATAGATGGGATTATGCGTGTGTGCCATCACACCCAGCTCCTTATTCTTTTAGACCACCACCTGCTTTCTTTCTTTTGTTTAATAGCCACTTAGAACTTTTTTTCCTTTTGCAAAGTGCCATCTGGAACATTCTGTGAAGTAGGAATTATTATCTACAGGAATTACCATCTCTATGTACAGATGGAGACACTACTTACTGGGCCCATTACCCCAAAGCTCTCCCCACCAGAGAAGTCATTTGGAGCTCTACAGCTGAGCACTTCTGTGATTAGAGCCTACAGTATACCCAAGATGTGTGTGAAGGGGTGGCACCAAGGGAGAGGCTACCTGTATGTCCCGATGTAGCAGCTGCTTGGTGAGGCGCTTCAATGACATGGTGGCATTCTCCGGGCAATTGGCTTTCCGGTTGAGGAGGGGTATTTGGGAGGTGTCTCGGGTGAGGGACTTGGGGTGAAAGTACTGCAGGGCTTTGAAGTCATTGTGGATGGCATGCCCTACCACAATCTTCCCCAAGATTATCTTCAAGATCTGGAATACGAGTGAAAGAGGGGGTGGGAAGAAAGAAGATTCAGCTGGAATCCTATACCCAGGAAGTCCAACAGGGCCATTGGTTCCTCTGGTTTCTTAGTTACATCCCCAGACCTTTTTCTTTTCTATTTTGAGATGGGGTCTTGCTAAGTTGCCCAGTTGGCTCAAATTTGGGATCCTCCTGCCTCAGCCTCCCCAAACTGCTAAGATTACAGGCATGCACCACTGTGCCCAGCTCCTTCTGGTTTCTTTTCACCAATGCCCCATCTGCCCCATCCTTGAAATGCTCTCTCTCACAGAATTTCTCCTGAAATACACATGAATGAGACCCATGAATTCAAAGATGGGCTCCAGAGAGGTAATAGAATCCCCAAATTAAAGTCAAATTGATAAGTACGGTCGCTTTGGGGAGAAGACAGCCTGGTTTTCATCACTCTCAAAGAACTACCTCTATGAAAGAGTTAAGAATTGCCAAGCATAGTGGTACACCCCTATAATCCTAATAACTCATGAGGCTGAATCAGGAAGATCACAAATTCAAGGTCAGACTGGGCAACTTAGTGAGACCCTATCTCAAAAAAATAAAAAGGGATGGGGATGTAGTTAAGCCGTAAAGACTCCCTGGCTTCAATTCCTAATACCAAAAATAAATAAACAAAACCACTTATAAACTAAAGCTGCAGAGAAAACCTTACTTACACTGGTCGTGGAATCAAATAACTTCTCATCATTTCATGATCTTTTTTTTTTCTTTTAAATGTATTTTTTTACATGTTGATGGACCTTTGTTTTATTCATTTATTTATATGTGATGCTGAGAATCAAACCCAGTGCCTCAAACATGCTAGGCAAGTGCTCTACCACTGAGCCACAACTCCGGCCCATCAGTTCATGATCTTAAAGCATGAAGACATACTACCAAAAAGGACAATCAATGAATATTGGCTCTGAAGGCCATTCCCAAAATGGGGTTCCATACAGACTATGAACAAAAGCAACAGTGCTGCGTGGCTTTCCAAGAAGAGCCCCTCAAAGAAGCCACACTCAATGAACATACCTGAGCTTTGTAACCCCAGCCTGGTCACCAGGGAAATGCTTTATGATGAAAACCAGAGGCAGTCCAATGAACTGAGCATTTAGTTGCTCCTGGCAGCTTCCTGTTCACCACCACCTTTATTTCATATGTACTTCAACATTAGCCCTCATTAAAGCTGAGACTATTAATTTGCTGTCTAAGGCCCATCTCCTCCCTCTCCATCTTCTCCCTCAGCTATGCCCCTGTGAAGATGTCCTTCAACTCCTTCTCCCAAGTCTAATAACCAGCTGCTTGACCTCTGATGAACCTCCTCCTCTGGCATATAAGGAATTATTGTAGCAGCGCAGGAAATTAAAACTGCAAAATGGACCAAGGGCACCCTCTGCTGGACTCCCAAGCAACTGAATCTGATTTTTTGGGGGGTGGGGTGGGGTGGGGATTGAACTCAGGGGCACTCAACCACTGAGCCACATCCCCAGCCCTGTTTTGTATTGTAAATATTTAGAGACAGGGTCTCACTGAGTTGCTTAGTGCCTCACTGTTGCTGAGGCTGGCTCTGAGCTCGCTATCCTCCTGCCTCAACGTCCCAAGCCACTGGGATCATAGGCATGTGCCGCACCCAACACAAGTGAATCTTTCACTCTTCTCTTCCATCACCTTTCCCAGCTCAGTTTCCTTTATTGTTTCTTGTTGTGCTCTCAATATCCATCACAGAACTAGAAATGAGTAGGTTGGCTGAATGAGTGAGATGAGAACACCTGTGTACTGGCCCTGTGTCTTTTATGCCTTTCACCACAGGCCACCTGTCTTTTTTTTTTTTTTTTTGGCACTGGGGATTGTACCCAGGGACACTCCACCACTGAGCCACATCCCCAGCCCTATTTTATATTTTATTTAGAGACAGGGTCTCACTGAGTTGCTTAGGGCCTTGCTAAGTTGCTGAAGCTGGCTTTGAACTCGCGATCCTCCTGCCTCAGGCTCCCAAGTGCTGGGATTACAGGTATGCGCCACTGGGCCCCGCTGCCACCTGTCTTTTATATACCTACTCTTTAGCTCTTTTAACAACTTTCTGCCCTCCCCTACCAACACTTTACACACTGTCCCAGACTACTTTTTTTTGTTTTTGTGATACTAGGGATTAAACCCAAGGTTTCACTTATGCTAGGCAAGTGCTCTACCACTGTTGCCCAGGCTGGCT
The DNA here is from genome assembly GCA_020662805.1 of Glaucomys volans. Classification (NCBI taxonomy): domain Eukaryota; kingdom Metazoa; phylum Chordata; class Mammalia; order Rodentia; family Sciuridae; genus Glaucomys; species Glaucomys volans. The sequence goes on from JAJEJO010048034.1 coordinate 183,804, forward strand.
CAAACTTGGGATCCTTCTGCCTCAGTCTCCAGAATTAACTGGAATTACAGGCATGTGCCACTGCACCCAGCTCCCAGGCTACTTTTTGCTTGCGAAACCCTGTACGTCCCTCTTCTCTCAATCCTAGATTCCAATTCTGTAAGGCATTCCCCAATAACACGCTTTCCTGACCCTCATGCCTGCTGCTCTGCTCAGTTTCATCATGACTGTTCCTTCTCTAAGCATACTCCAGTCACCAGGTTAATCCCACTGGACACCTAAAATAGGTCTTGATAGTGAACTGTTTCACCACCTATTTGTACATTATTTTCCACCCTCTTTACACCAAAATTGAGCCTTCTAAACCATCTGATACTTTTCTCTCCCCTCCACAGTCCTTTAATTTTCTTAGTGATAGTGTTTGCTGAAGATTTTGGTCAGCCAGGAGTGCTGGTACACACCTACCATGTCGGCTACTCAGGGAGGTTGAGCCAGGAAGATCACAAGTTCAAGGCCAGCCTGGGAAATTCAACAAGGACTTGTCTCAAAATAAAACACAAAAAGGGTTGGGGATGTAGTTCAGTAGTACAGTACGCTCTGGGTTCATACCTCAATACCAGGGGAAAAAATGTCTCAGACTCTCCCCGCCCACCTCATTGCCACCATCAAGCCCCACGCCTCTCACCTGGCTCCGAGCAATCTTAAAGGGTGTAGCATTCACCATGTGCTTCTTGCAGATTCCGCTCCATTTGGTTCGGTAGTCTACAATGTGGCAGGGGGGAAGGATGTACTCATCATAAAGCACATCTCCATCATAGCTGACAATGCTACATCGAGCCAAGGAACTAACATGCCCTTTGGGTCCTGTGCCCACCATCTCACAGTCAATTGCCACCATCTTCCCTGGCAACTTCTGGGAAGCTCCAGGGCACTTATTTTCTGAGTGACCTCTGGTGGAATTCTGTGTGGCATTGTTCTGAGGAGGGTTCTTCTTCTGAGGGGCCTTCTTCTGGGAGCGAGTTGGGTGGCTCTTAATCTTTGGAAGGGCACTCTGGAACTCCCCCAGCAAATCTACTTTAGCTACAACAGAATTAGCCTTCTTTGAAGGAGCAGGGGTCAGCCAAGGCACTGCAGCTTTCTTGTCCAGGGACAACCCTGACCCAGTGCTGGATGCAGGTGTCTTCTTTTTTGAAAGGGGAGGGATCTTCCAAGTGCCATCCACTCTTACATTTTCCCCTTTCTTTGGAGGTTCTGAGTGCAACTTAGGCACCTTGTTAGGGGTCTGCTTCTTTTTATTGAGAAAGCCCCTCTGTTCCAAGAACCGCCGCTTTTTAACAAATTTTCGATGCTTGGCATTTCCTTCTAATGCCTTTTTGGGTGGAGAGTCCCCAAAATCCAGATTCAGGAGTATGGAAGACATGAGGGCAGTGGATGATGGGAGAGCAGTTGAGAAGAGTGGCTCATGGATAGCAAGAGGATGAGGGACTCTCCCTCTGATGAATCACATTGTCCAATATGAGAAGGTCTGCAGAAAACCCTGGGGAAGAAAGTGATCCTGGTAGCTGCACCCATAGGCCTTGGGGAAGAAATGAGATAAGACCAGTCTCTGTGAGATTTAAGAGAGGGAAGATATCAAAACAACTTATCAGAGGGGAAATTAAACTGTACTATGAAACGATGGAAGGAGTACTGGTGTGAGCCAGGAAGCCCCACAATTCACAACGGCATGGTCTTAGGAATGTCATCCACATTTTTAAGTCTCAGTCTCACTTGTAAAATGAAAGGATTGGGCTCAATGATAGAGTGCAGTGCTTAGTATGACGGAAGACGTGGGTTCCATCCCGAACACTAAAGAAAAAGAAGGACCCAAAAAGCCCATAGAGTTCGAAGCCTGAGGTCCGGGAAGCCAGAACAGGCGAGCTCTGTAATCCGACTAGAAAAACAATGTCTAATACGCTCAGGTGAGGAGTATGACATAGGAATCACCTGAGTCGTGGGCCCACGAATAGTGGCACAAATCCAGGTACCCTTCTCCCTCGCATCTACTTGCGGGGAGGTAGCCTCCACACGCATCTTACCCTAGCCCTCCAGGCAGAGACCTTCGACCCCACAAGACAGAGATGCTGGGTGGCAGGGAATTAACAATCGAGGTAGCCCACCTCGGCAAGCACATTTTGAGAGTCCTCCCGGTGGGGACCGTCCACCACAAACCCACATACCTACCTCCAAGATGGGCCCCACTATGAACGGAACCGTCCCGAGCCGGAGGCGGAAATCGGCGCGCGCCGACGAGCCCCGGGACGGCAGGCGCGCGGGTTGGAACGTGCTGGGGGACGGCGCGCGCGCGCCCGCAGCGCCCCCGCTTCCGGTAGCGAAGCCAATGATTCCGAGTGTGTGAGGAGCGGCAGCGGCGGCGGCGGGGGTGGTGGTGTGGGTGGGGGCGGGGGCGGGATTCGCTCCCCGGCCCCTCTAGCCCCGTGGAGGTACAACTCGAAGGTAAGGATAAGCCGCTACAAGCCCGAACTGCAGCGCGCCGGGAACCCGAGGCCCCACTTCCGGCAGGGGAGGGCCTTGTACGGGAAAGGGCGGGGCCTTGAGCTTCGCCGTCCCACTTCGTGAGCGGAGGGAGGCTGCTAGCCTCTGTGGCGTCACTGCGCTGTCTCCTGGTCGCACGAGTCTCGGATGTGGACACCGCGCAGTGAGACGTCTTTGCTTGTGACGTCGGAAGTAGGACAGTGAACCTCATATTTTCAGCTCCAGTATGGTTTCCCGAAAAAGCTGCGTCCGAGACCGGGTTCGAAACTCTGCCCGTTCGGCCTACGGAGCTGAGCCCAGCCCGGGTCCTGGGCCAGCGTGGTTCTGACCCTGGTTCCCACCTTACCGCGTATTCTCGCCTTCTGCGCCACCGACTGTATCCCGGAATGCCGGGTGTCTCCACCCGGGGCCTCTCTCAGGAGGAGAGGAGGCAGCTAGCTGTGAACCTCACCCGTGTCCTGGCACTCTACCGTTCCATCCTGGATGCCTACATCATCGTGAGGCCACAGGGGTGTGGGCGGGTGCTTCTGGTCCTGTGGTTGGCTAGGTGCCCACGACAGGGACCTAACAGGGACCAAACTCCTCTACGAGTTTGTACAAGAAAAGCTTAAAATTGTAGTGATTCAGAGCTGGGGTTGTAGCTTAGTGGTAGAGCGCTTTCCTAGCACGTGTGAGGCACGGGGTTCCATCCTCGGCAGCACCTAAAAATAAAAAAGTAAAGGTATTGTGTCCACTTACAAATTTTTTAAAAAGTCTGGTGATCTCCCCCCTTTTTCTAAAACCTAAAGTTTTTTTTGTTTTGTTTTGTTTTTGGTTTTTTTTTTGTACCAGGGATTGAACCCAGGGGCACTCAGCCACTGAGTCACATCCCCAGCCCTATTTTGTATTTATTTAGAGACAGGGTCTCACTGAGTTGCTTAGGGCCTCGCTAAGTTGCTGAGGCTGGCTTTGAACTCATGATCCTCCTGCCTCAGCCTCCCAAGTGCTGGGATTACAGGCGTGCGCCACCGCGCCCAGCTTAAAGGTTTTTTTTTTTTTTTTATTTTTTTTTTAACCTTTTCAAAATCCAAGGTAATAAAATACATGGACATTTGAACCGTGTGACAGGTGCGTTGGACTCTCCTAGAAATATGAGGCATTCCAAGAACACATGTGTTCATTTATTCAAGCTTTGAGTAAATTCCTTGTTTTGTGGATAGTTCAACCTGGGTTTCAGACAGACTAGGACTAGAATCTTAGGTCCTCTACTATGTTAACCTTAGACTTTTCTTTTCCTCCTCCTCTTCCTCCTCTTTTTACTCCTACCCCCAGTTTAAACCATAAAGTGGATCTCTGTCTGAAGAATCATAGTGAAAAATAAATGAGATAATATGTAAACGGCACTAGCATCCATTGAATTGTGCAGACTCCAAACTCAGAAGCCATCTTGATTCAGCTCTTTACTTAATTGATTCACAATCTAATCCTTCAAGTTCTTCAGAATAGACTCTAAACTATCACCCTGAAAGCCACCATCTCTCCCCTGAACTACTTCCTCACATCTCTGTATTTACTTCTGCTCCTCCATAACCATGCTCTTCACTGAAGCAGCCAGATTGATCCCTTTCAAATGTAAATTGTATCATAACATTTCTTGCTTCCTAGGTGCTTTGATGAAATATTTTTATTATCTATGAAGCCATATATGGCTAGGCTTGCTGGTGCACACCTGTAATCCCAGCAACTCGGGGAAACTGAGGCAGAACCATGAGTTCAAAGCCATTCACAGCAACTTAGCAAGGTCCTGAGCAAGTTGGAGAGACCCTGTCTCAAAATGAAATATAAAAAGGGCTGGGGATGTGGCTCAGTCGTTAAGTGTCCCTGGGTTCAATCCCTGGTACCCAAAAGAAAACAGAAAGCCATATATGATCTAGTCTGTTGCCTCTTCATTCTCAGATTTCATTTTCTTCTTACATTCACTCTGCTGTACTTCAAGTTGGCCTAATTTCTGTTCCACAAAGGCATCTGGGCCTTTGCAGTTTGCAGTTATTGATCTACCTGGAATGCTTTTCCTCAACAGAAAGGCAATAGAGCAGACTGATTAAGATCAAGAACTTGAGTAAAACTGGTTTCAAGTCCCAGCTCTGCTACTTACTAGCTCTTTTTTTTTTTTTTTTAATACATACATATTTTTAGTTGTCAGTGGATTATTTATTTATTTATATGTGGTGCTGAGGATTGAATCCAGGGTCTCACACTTGCCAGACTAGTGCTCTACTACTGAGCCACAACTCCAGCCTGCAATTTACTAGCTTTTTGACTTGGGCAAATTATTTAATTGCTGTGTATCAGTTTCCACATCTGTAAAATGGGGGTTAAAATAGCATCTACCTTAAGCCCAGAAGTGGTCCACACCTGTAATACTCATGAGAGACTGAGGCGGGAGGATTGCAAGTTCAAGGCCAACCTCAGCAACTTAGTGAGGACTTGAAACTTAGCAAGACCCTGACTCAAGATAAAAGTGGTGGCGGGGGAGTGGGTATATAGCTCAGTTGGTAGAGTGCTTGCCTTGCAAGCACAAGGCCCTGGGTTCAAACCCCAGCACCACAAAGTAAAATAAAATTATATATATCTATATCTATCTATCTATCTATATCTGTATATATATATGTATGTATCTATCTATATATATGTATATATATAAAAGAGGTGAGGGCTAGGGATGTAGCACCATTGGGTTCAATCCCCAGTACCAAAGGGGGGGGGTTATGCAGTCAATAAAAAAGTTTTTTTCGTTTATTTGTTTTGTTTTTGGCACTGGAGAGTGCATTGCCACTGAGCTACACCCCATCCTTTTTACTTTTTTTTTGAGACAGGGTCTCTCCAATTTGCTGAGGTTCTCACAATTTGAGGTCTCTCCAATTTGCTGAGGCTGGCTGTGAACTTCCAATCCTTCTGCATCAGCCTCCCACATTGCTAGGATTACAGGTGTTTGCTGCTGTGCCCAGGTCAACCACTTGGGAGTTGCGGGGACTGGAGCAGGCTTGAGAAAAGAGCTGATTCCAGAGTAGGAGGTAGTTGCTAGTTGCAGCTAGTGACCATGTGAAGCAGCAGTGCTGGAAGGAGGCAGTAAATTCAGCAAAAACAAGACTCCTGTCTGCTTTACTGTTACATTTTCTGAGCTTAGATTAGGAACTTGGTACATGACCCAAACAAAGCCCCAGAATTAGTTAATTTTGTGGTACTAGGGATTGAACCCAAGTGTACTCTACCATCTTTTAAAATGAAACAAGTTATTTTTTCCACTTTTAAACTGATGCATTATAGTTGTACATAATGATGAGATTTGTGGTTATAGTACTGTACCATTGAGCTACATCCCCAACCCTTTTTTTAAATTTTAAGGCAGGATCTCACTAAGCTGCTGAGGCTGGCCCCAAACTTGTGATTCTCCTGCCTCAGCCACCCAAGTTGCTGGGATTGTAGGTGTGGGCCACCACCCCCACTTAGCCCTAGAATTTGTGGTGAATAAATCAATGAGCAAAAACACACAAATGTTCAGCACATACAACAAGAGGTTATTGCCAGAGAGAGGAGAGCTGGGAAGAATGGGGATGATAGAATAGTATTTTGCTGATTGCTTTTTCCCTTTTCCTACAGGAATTTTTCACAGACAACCTATGGGGCACACTCCCTAGCTCATGGCAGGAAGCGCTGGATGGACTGAACCCACCACAGCTGGCCACACTGCTACTGGGAATGCCTGGGGAAGGGGAGGTGGTCAGGTATGGGCTAAAGGGGTCCTGTGCTGGAGAACCTAAGGCACTGGGTTCTCCAACAAGCTATTGCTCAGGGAGTCTCAAAAGCTCTTCCTGGGTCCCTGGGTTGTAAACTAGTGCCCTGGGAAAGTGATAGGGTGATTCACTGGTGGCCTGGGCTGGACTATCTCAGGTACAGGTCGGTGTGGCCACTCACCCTGCTGGCCCTGAAGTCCACAGCCTATGCCCTGGCCTTTACCCGGACGCCTGGCTTTCAAACCCCTTCAGAGTTCCTGGAGAACCCCAGCCAGAGCTCCCGACTGACAGCTCCCTTCCGGAAACATGTCAGGCCCAAGAAACAGCATGAGATCCGAAGACTGGGAGAGGTGAGATGGCTAGAATATAGATGGTGTCTTCTTGGGTTACAGAAGTATGTGCCCCGTATCTCACATGCAGCCCTGGAAGCCCTCAAAGTTCCCTTCCTAAGCAGATAGATTATAATCATATCTCCATGCTGGGCGGGGTTTTTCTCCATCCTTTTGCTGGACTGGTTGACAAGCTATATCTGAATTTTCCTTATTCCCAATTTTCAGAACTCCACAGTCTGTTTTTGGCTTCACCACAGGGCTCTTGTTCTGTGGGAGAGATGGAGTCACTGACCTGAAGAGCAAGCAAAATGGCCAGAACCTGGGATGGGCACCACCCTCATCTTTTACTTTGGTTTCCATCTCTTTATCTTTCATGGCACCCTCTATCCATCTTCCATTTCCATCTTTGACTCCTCTGCACTCATACCCAAACATTCTATCCTGGTGTTTGCTCTGGGAATCAAGAGCCAATGGCCAGGAGACATTTTTTCCCTCCTCTTTTAGTTGGTAAAGAAGCTGAGTGATCTCACAGGATGCACCCAGGTTGTGGACGTGGGCTCAGGCCAGGTGAGACAAATGAATCATGAGGACAGAACATCTAGAAGGCAGGTAATCAGACCTCAGGCCAAGTGCTAAGAAATGGTGTCCCAAGCAGGGCAGAATCTAAGCCTTCTGTGTGGCCTGGAATACAGGTATCCAGACCCACTGAGGATAAACGTGGCTAGAGCATTGAACAGGGCTGTCTCTGTCCTCCCTCTCATGACTTTAGGGCCACCTCTCCCGCTTCATGTCTCTGGGACTAGGACTGATGGTGAAGAGCATTGAAGGGGATCAGAGACTGGTGGAGAGAGCCCAGCGCCTGGATCAGGAACTCCTTCACTCTCTAGAAAAAGAGGAGAAGAGGAACCCACAGGTAGGTTACCCCTTACTGAAGCCTGGACTGCTGGAGCAGGATCCGCTTGGCTAGAATTGGGCATGGAGATTGAATCCCCACTTTTAAGTTTCTTGGCTTGAGGTGATAATGTCCCTATTTCTGCTTTCTTTTGCCTCCCCATATCTCAAAGGCACTTTGTAGTTACAAAGTGCTTTCCATACTGGGTGTGATAACACATGCCTGTAACCTCAGCAACTTACTGAGGCTTTAAGCAACTTCAAGACATCGTCTCAAAAAATAAAAAGGGGGCTGGGGTTATGGCTCAATGGTAGAGCATTTACCCAGCATGTGCAAGGCACTGGGTTCGATCCTCAGCACCACATAAAAAAATAAAAGTTTTGTGTCCAACTACAACTTTAAAAAAAATATATATATGTTTAAAATATATATAATGAAAGTATGTATTTTTTTTAGTTGTAGTTGGACACAAAACCTTTATGTGTGAGCGTGTATTTTAAAAAAATAAATAAAAAGAGCTAAGAATGTAGCTCAGTAGTAAAGCACCCTTAATTTCAATCTCCAGTACCAAAAAAATAAAAAGAGCTAGGGATGTAACACAGTGGTAAAGCATCTCTGGAATCAATCCCTAGTACCCAAAACAACAAAATCCTTTCCACACCCACATATTCTTCTCACAACAGCTTATGTCGTGGCCATTCGGGTATTATTATTTTTGTGGTGCTGGGGATCAAACCCAGGGTCTTGTTATGCCAGGCAAGCACTCAACCACTAAGCTACATTCCCAGTCCTGTCAGATACTAGACTCATTATCAGTTATAGCTGGGTATAGTGGCACATTCAGAAACCTGAGGCAGGAGTATCACAAGTTCAGGGCCAACCTGAGCAACTTAGGCCCTGTCTCAAAATAAATAAAAGGGCTGGGGATGTAGTTCAGTGTCTACACTGGTGCCCCTTGGTTCAGTCACCAGTACTGCAAAACAAAAATTGGGGAGGCTGGAGGTATAGCTCAGTAGTAGAGTGCTGGCCTAGCATGTACAAGGCTCTGGGTTTGATCTAGCACAGCCAAATAATAACAGGAAAAAAGAAAAACAGATGAAAATATTTACAAAATTAATAATCCTGTCTCTCAATTCATGGTCCAGCCCTTTCCTGTGGCCCAGCTTCTTTCCCATATTCCTCCTAGGGATGTAACAATGGACAGATCTCTTCCTGTGGCCTGAAGTGGTCTGGGGACAAGAAACAGTTTCCATCTGTCTTTGTACTGTCTCGCCTCCACAGGCGGCCCAGAGGGGCCCTCGCCACTCTCCCTACCACGTGGTTCAGTGGGTGGACCCCACAGCCCTGTGTGAGGAGCTTCTGCTTCCACTGGACAACTCACAGCATGGCAGTGCCCGCTTGCTGCTGACAGGACTCCACGCCTGTGGGGATCTGAGTGTGGCCTTGCTGAGACACTTCTGCTGCTGCCCTCAGGTGGTGGCCCTGGCCTCAGTGGGCTGCTGCTACATGAAGCTTAGTGATCCTGGAGGCTACCCACTGAGTCACTGGGTGGCTGGGCTGCCTGGCTATGAACTGCCCTACAGGCTCCGGGAGGGGGCCTGCCATGCCCTGGAGGAATATGCTGAGCGGCTACAGAAAGCTGGCCCTGGCCTCCGAACCCACTGCTACCGAGCAGCACTGGAGATGGTCATTCGACATGCCCAGCCTGAGCTCCGTCGGCCTGGGGTGCAGGGGATCCCCAGGGTCCATGAGCTCAAGATCGAAGAGTGAGGTTGCGGTGGGGGGCTGGGAGATCACTCACTAACTAGAGACCTAATTCCCAACTGATCCCCATTTGTTAGCAAATCCAAAGACAATCTCTGCCCAGAGGAGTGATGTTCAATTTTCTGACTGGGACAACTTCTCCAAATTTCTCTGAAAGTTGTTCATTTGCTGGGTCCAGTGGCACACCCATGTAATCCCAGCTACCCAGGAGGGTCAGGCAAGAGGATCACAAATTCAAGGCCAGCCTGGGTAATTTAGCAAGACCATGTCTTAAAATGAAAAGTCAAAAGGGCGGGGTATATAGCTCAGGGAAAAAAAAAAAAAAAGATTAAAAAAAAAATTTGTTTTTGGTACCGGATATTGAACCCAGGAGTGTTAAACCACTGAGCCAGCCCTTTTTATATTTTATTTAGTCAGGGCCTCACCAAGTTGCTTATAGCCTCTATAAGTTTGAGGCTGACTTTGAACTCGTGATCCTCCTGCCTCAGCCTCCCAAGGTGCTGGGATTATAGATATAGGCCACCACACTCAGTTCATAAAATTTGTTTTCCCGCACTGGTAATTGAACCCAGGGCTTTACTAGGCAAACTCCATCACCAATCTATACTCCAGTCAAACGTAAAGTGGTATTTTTCTTTTTTTTCCTGATGGTACTAGGGATCATGGCAGGTGCCCTACCACTGAGCTTCATTTCCAGCCCTTCAAATTTTTTTAAAAAATTTTTAAATTTTGAGACAGCATCTCACCAAATTGTCAAGGCTGACTTTGAACTTGTGATCTTCCTGCCTCAGCCTTTTGAGTGTCCAAATTACAGCTGTGCATAATTTGGCCCAGTCTTCATTATTTTTTAAGTACTAAAAATATGGCTAATTTGGACAAAACTGGCTGAAAATAAGTTTTTTGCATCAATTTGCTATTGGATAGACAGTTCCCAGCCAGAGAAACATTTAAAAATATATAAGGCTGGGGATGTAGCTCAGTGGTAAGGCACCTGCCTAGTACATGTGAGGCCCTGGGTTCAATCCCTAGTACCACCGAAAAAAGAAAGAAAAAAAGCAAAAAAATCTATGCATGTTAGGTCAGGCACTATGGTGAATGCCTCTAGTTTCAGCCACTCAAGAGGCTGAGGCAGGAGGACCTCTTGAGTCTATGAGTTTGGAGCCAGTCTGAGCAATTTAGCAAGACCTCACTTCTAAAATATAATAGATAAGGCTAGCTCACACTTGTAATCCCAGCAACTTGAAAGGCTGAGACAGGAGGATCATGAGTTTGAGGCCAGCCTGGGCAAGTTAGCAAGACCATGTCTCAAAATTAAAAGGGCTGGGGATGTAGCTCAGTGGTAAAGTATTGCTGGGTTCAGTCCTCCCCAGTACTGCCCCCCCCATGTTAACAATTTAAAAATGCAAAGTTGGAATCAAATTAGGGACAGGTGTTGGGCACGGTGGTGCACACCTGTAGTCCCAGCTGCTTGGGAGGCCGAGGCAGGGTTGGGATTTTAAAGCCAGCCCCAGCAGAAAGTGAGACGCTAAACAACTCAGTGAGGCCCTGTCTGAATAAAATACCAAAAGGGGCTGAGGATGTGGCACATGATCAAGTCCCTGAGTTCAATCCCTGGTACCCACCCCCCCCCCCCAAAAAAAAAATTAGGGACAAAGTTTAAGTGGGAGGTAAGGGTTCTTAAAACCAAACTGAGTGCTGTTTGGGGCTGATTCCACAGATATGTGCAGCGGGGGTTACAGCGAGTGGGGCTGGATCCCCAGCTGCCACTCAATCTGACTACCCTTCGGGCCCACCAGGCCCAGGAGAACCGTGTAGTGGCCTTCTTCAGCCTGGCACTCCTTCTGGCCCCACTGGTAGAGACACTGATTCTGCTGGACCGGCTGCTCTACCTTCAGGAGCAGGGTGAGGGGTTGGAGTTCTGGGTTTGGTCCTTCAAGTCCCAGGCTCCACATCTGCTGGACCTGGGTCATTACTTAGTGGTGGTTGGCGGGGGGGTGGTTGTTAAAATTCCTACCAAATGAGCCTCTGGTGGTACCTTCCTGGTACCAATTTCAAGCAGGCGTCCCAGCATTGAGAGCTTAAGAACAGGGTCTCTTTTGTCCCCTTGGGAAAAGGGGATGGATAAGGATTTGGCCCATGTCTTAAGACCCTTCTAATTAGTCCTGCCTTTCTAATAGGCTTCCATGCTGAGCTCCTGCCCATCTTCAGCCCTGAACTCTCTCCTAGAAACCTGGTTCTGGTGGCCACCAAGATGCCCCTGGGTCAGGCGTTCTCTGCTCTGGAGACCGAAGACAGCTAACACACCCCAAGGAAGATCACTTCTGAGACCCTGTGGGTGCCAATGTGGCAGAGTGCATCCCTCTCCTCACCAGAACACCAGCATCCTGCATCCTCCCTATGGTCCTAGCTCTCTACCAACTTCCATTTCATACTCTTCTCTCCCTCCATGTGTTATGTAATACTGTGTGAAGTTTTATTTTTAATTTATTTAAAAACTGGGCTTGCGGGGTGGCTCAGCGGCAGAGCACTTGCCTAGCATTTGGGAGGCCCTGGGAATGATCCCTGGCGCTGCAAAAAATAATATTTAAAAAAAATAATAAAAAAAAAAACTGGAAGACTTTACTTCCATTAGTTTTTTTGGAGGGGAAGTGATACTGGGATAACACAGGGGCACTTGGCCACTGAGCTATATCCCCAACCCTTCTTTTTATTTCGAGACAGGATTTCACTGAATTGGCCAAGCTGGCCTCAAAATTGCTGCCATCCTGCTCCAGCTTCCAAAGCCACTAGAATTACAGGTGTGTACCATGGTGTTCAGCTCTTCTATTTTTATAAAGAATATACGTGCCCTCCTTAGCTGGTGGCCTGGGTTGCATCTTCTGTTGCTCAGAGATGTCCTTTGTTGAAACCTTTCTCTTTTGGTTTCCACTCCAGAGTATGAAGACCCTATCCTCTGGGAGGGCTTCCTTCAGGTTGGCTACCTTTCAGCTATGTTCCATGCCATGAGGACAGAGGCTCCTTCCCGCAGGCCCTGAATTTGGCTTATGGGCTAGAGTACCACTCTGGCACAGACAGCAGCTGCACATAGGAAGACTAATGGCACTTTATTGGTGTCTGAGAATAGTGCTTTAGTCTTCAAGGCTAAGATAAAAGCAGGAAAAGCTGCTTTCCCTAGACTCAATACCAATAGACTTTCTTGTGTTTCCGGGTCTCCTGGATCCCCATTGCCTCCATCACTTCTTCCTCCAGTGTTTTCAGACGTGGTACATAAGTTCTTTCTAGAGCATCTTCCACTGATGTGTCTTTGGGGCCATCTGTTGAGTCAAAGAAAAGGAAATGGGGGGGGGGGCGTTTTGCCAACTTGTCTAAACCTCCTTTACTCTCATTCCTACTGCCCCAATTCCTCTCCCTGCCCCTCACCCAGCCTCACCAATCCATGTTTCAGGGACAATGCCATCAGCTCTGGGAAATTCAGGTTTGGGGATAATTCTTCCTGATCTTGTGGAGACCCGTACACGTTCTCCTGCCTCAGTAAATCTCCACTCAATTTCAGTGGGTTTCCTGAGGGATAGAAAAAAGAGCGTGGCCTAGAAGCCAGGTTCTCTGGCCACACCCCAACCCAAAAGTGGAGTCAGTGGTTAAAAACACAAAGGCTGTCACCCTGTTTCTCTACCTCTATTGGGGCTACCCACAGGGAACTATGGCTAAGATGATGGACCCCTCAACATCTAGAGCATTCAACCTACCATCCCCATTAGATAAATGGGCAGCCCATCCCTAGCTATGGTCAACACCTTCATAGACTTGAGGGTGAGGAGTCCTCTAACCAGAGCCCATGTGCTTGCCTGTCCACAGGATCCACAAGTTTGACCTGGTGGTGGAGCAAAGGGGCTTCACTAGGGATCATGGTTCCCCGAGAATCCTTCGTCTTGCCAATATAGCGAAAATGCTGTCCAAGAGAGCAGGGAGCTGTGTCAGGAAGCAGGGAGTGTCAAGCGGGGGGCTTACCCACTGCTGCTCAGCATATTTCACCCACACTAAAAAGTAAAAGGTTCAGTTTTACAACTATTCCCTCAGCCGGTCTCATCACCCTGTGCTATTCTTAATGCAGAGGGGCAGATGGGACAGACTTCCTGAGTGTCCTCATCCTCTCTACTTACTGTGTTCAGTCCCTCTAGGACTACCCAATTTCGCTGCCGGATAACTTGAACCACTTTGCCCTGCTTCCCAGCATCCTTGCCTTCTAGGATCTCTACCTGTGGGAAGACACGAGGATCAGAGAGGGGGATCCTTGCCCAGGAGCTTCCCCATCACTCTGTCCCCTGTCTAAGGCTCTCACCATGTCCCCACAGAACAGATGCCAGTCTTCATCGGAGATGGGTTCCACAACCACAGGGCGTCGCCTGGTCCATGGGGGGTTCTTCCTCTTGTCTGCCAGAGAGCCTGGGCGGCTCATCCCATAGCGGTAATGAGGGGGCAGAGTGACCTTGGATGCCAAGGCTAGCAGTACAGACAGACGCATAGCTAGAAGCTGTGAGAAATCCCCTTGCTAGTGAAAGACTCAGAAACTTTCTTTGTTAGCTCTGGCATAGAGATAAAAGAGGACAAAGAAGCAAGGAAAGAACATTTTTAAAGTACTAATTTGATTGCTCAGTATGTCTTATCTCATTGAATTCGCACAAGATGATATTTGATCTTACTTTACAAATAAGAACACAGATTAAGTAACTTGCTAGAGGCCACAAAGCTAGTGTGGGGAAATAATTCAAACTCACACATATCTGACTTCAAAGTTAAAAATAAAAAATTCACTGAGGCCAAGGACCCTGGTATCTAGCTCATTTCTAAAATCCAGCAGAAAAGAATCAAGGAGAGCTTGGCACATAGAAGGTACACAAAAGAATTTTTCAGTAAAATACATGAAACACAGGATAGGAGGAAAATGGGTAATGGAATAAATTACTGGCATAGGGCCCAAAGGCAGGCAGTTATAAGGCAATGAAGAAAGAGGGGGCAGAAAAAAAATTGCCCAATAAAAATTGGAGCTAAAATGTCCCTCTCCCACTTCCATCTCTATCCTCAGACAGGAAATAACCACTCCTCCCCAAGATGGCTTCTTTTCTAAACCCACAGTGAGATTTCCACTGCATGCTCTGGATGTATTGTGCAAGCTAGTGGGGTTTAGACATTTTTTTTTTTTTTTTTTTCTTGCAGTGCTGGGAATCGAACCCAGGGCCTTGTGTTTGTGAGGCAGGCACTCTACCAACTGAGCTATATCCCCAGCCCAACTTTTTCTTTTTTTATTCTCTTATTTTTTTTTTTTTGTACACAAATGGGGTACAACTTCCATTTCTATGGTTGTACACAATGTAGATTCACATGATTCATGTAATGTTACATACACATAAGGTAATACTGTCTGTTTCAGTCTACTATCTTTCCTTTCCCCACCCCCGGGGTCTAGACTTTTAAGTTTGGTGGGGTCCAAATTTCCCAAGTAAGTATGTGTTATAAGTCTTCTAAGTTTGGGTGGTGGACTAAATTAATGGGTTAGTAAAAGAATTGGCAAAAATAATAGGGGCTAGCCAGGCATTGTTGTGTATGTTATAATCCCAACAACTCCAGAAACTAAAGCTGGAGGATCCCAAGTTCAAGGACAGCCTCAGCAATTTAGCAAGCACTAAGCAACCTAGTGAAACCCTGTCTCAGAATTTAAAAAGTAACAAGAGCTGAGGTTATAGTTCAGTGGTCAGGCATCTGTGAGTTCAATCCCCAATACCAAAATGAAAAAAATAGAGTAAGGGCTGGGGATGTACCTTAGTGATACAGCGCCTGCTCAGCTTGTACAAGGTCCTGGGTTCAATCCTCAGTACTGCAAAAATCAACCAATCAAGCTATCTTTAGTTTACTGAACACTAGCTATTTCTAGATACCATGCTAGGTGCTTTGCTGTATCATCATTTAAACCTAAGGACAAGTGATAAAGAAGGTACATTAAGCTGGGCGTGGTGGCGCACGCCTGTAACCCAAGCGACTTGGGAGGCTGAGTCAGGAGGATTGTGAGTTCAAAGCCAGCCTCAGCAACTTAGCCAGGCCCTAAGCAACTCAGTGAGACCCTGTCTCTAAATAAAATACAAAATAGGGCTAGGGATGTGGCTCAGTGGCCAAGCGTCCCTGAGTTCAATCCCTGGTTCAAAAAAAAAAAAAAAAAAAAAGAAGGTACGTTAATCTTGTTTTGTAGATAAGGATGAACCTACCATCCAAATATTAATAAAATGCACTATAATGGCATAAAGAGTCCTGGACTGGGGAGTCAGACCATTTGACTCCTGTCGTCTGGGTTCTAGACTCTGCTCTGTTCTTCTGCTGTGTGACCCTACACAAAACAGCCTCAGTTTCACCATCCATAAAAATTTTCAAGGCTCTTGGTGTCATTTAAGTTATCTTTAGTATTTTAACAAAGCAAGGTACAGGATAATGTGACTAGTATCCCTCTTAGGTAAATTAATCATACATATATACTATATATATATTACAAATATATATCATATACATATATAATACATGTATGTGTACATATGTAATACATTCTGGTGTGGGCATAAATATTTATGGGAAAGAAAAGTACTGGTTTGGGGGAAAAACTATTTGAGAGGGCTGTTAATTTCCATTTTGTTCCTTTCCATAACATTTGCATTTTCCAACTGTGTGCATTTAAAAAAAATCAACTAGCTTAAATAAATAGTGAAATATTTGTTACTTTTTTTTTTCTTTTTGGCACTGGGGATTGAACCCAGGGGCACTCGACCACTGAGCCACATCCCCAACCCTATTTTTTTTTTTTTTTTTTTTGGAACCAGGGATTGAACTCAGGGCCACTCGACCACTGAGCCACATCCCCAGCCCTATTTTGTATTTTATTTAGAGACAGGGTCTCACTGAGTTGCTTAGGGCCTCGCTAAGTTGCTGAGGCTGGCTTTGAACTCGCGATCCTCCTGACTCGACCTCCCAAGTCGCTTGGATTACAGGTGTGCGCCACCACGCCCGGCCCTTAACTCATTTTGTTCCACAGTTCCAGGCATGAAAAACGTATAAAAACATATGTAGTATGTAGTAAAATCACATAACATATAATGACATCAGGAAGAACACAAATATGCAATAACTACAGTATTAATTGACACAATGTATAAGCTCTAGATTGTAATTTCCAACCTACTTAAATACCTCTGTGAATTTCGTTGAAATATTCGTAGAACTGGAAACCTGGAACTTAATGAGTTAAGCCAGTCATTCTAGTTCTGAGGCTCTGGGAGATCCCGGGAGCTAGCCCAGCACGCCCCTTAGACCCTTCCCTTCTGTTCCCTCCACAATCTGGAGAAGCTGGTGCCCCTTCCGAAGCGGGGTTTCCACTGCGTGCTCTGGATGCACAGTGTAAGCTCGTGGGGTTGGTCATTTGATCACCTCTCAGGTCACGGCTCCCCCACCAGCCTCATCCACAATGCGGACCCCGATCCTAGAAATTATCAGGCCCCAGCACTCTTCAGCACCCGCCCGCTCCAAGCTTTCAGTGCAAAAAAACCTCGGGGGCGACTATGCCACAGCCAGGGAAAAGAAAAGCCCTTCCCGCACCTGCCTCCCGAAGGATTGCAACACCTCTGGGCTAAACGGTGGTCACCTCCTTTTCCACTGCATCGCTTAGCCTCCGCTGGTCACCTCTGCACATGGGCCCTCAACCCTGCTCGTCCCCGCCTACCGGATTTTTGGGAAATGTAGTCTAACTGCAGAACGGAAGCTCAATAAAGAATGTAGCCACTCAACATGCTGGGAGGTGTAGTCCGTCGCAGCAAAGTAAGGCGGAAACAGGAAGCTTGGCCGGGGATAGGAAATTAAGAGAGCTTAAGAACATCACGAAGCATGTCGGGAATTGAAGGCGAAGAGGGATAGGATGGCACGCCTGTCACATTCTTGCGCATGCTCTGTGTTGAAGCCGCTGGGAATTGTAGTTTCTCGAGAGGATGGCTCCATTTTCTAGGTGGTTATGGCTTCCTATTCAAAGCATAACTCTTTTTCTTTTTACCAGGCGAGACGAGGCATTTCTGTCCCTACCCTTCTCTGCTGAAGCGGATTAGGGCATACCCCAAAACTATCATAGACTGGAGGAAGGAATGAGACATGGGCCCTTTCAATGCTAGATGATCATATACAAAATGTCAAATATGGAAGGATACTCCACATTTAATTCATTAAAGTTATGATTATGATGATTTAATCCAGTGGGTCCACATAGTTTGGGAAGTACTGGGAGGATTACATCTTGTCAACCTCCTCCCTTTTCATCACATGACCAGTTAATGGTGGCAGGCATTCCTAAGGAAAGTAAGCATCCAGACCAGATCTTAACCTATTTAACTAGATTTGACCCTTGTCTTCCACAATAATCAGGTGAAATATTTCCTTTCATTACCAGGAGTTTGATGATCACCAAGAGGACCTTGGGGCAGCTACCACCTCTTAGCCTGTCCATCTTGTCAGCAACTGCAGTGAACTAATCCATGACAAGAATAGCCCAGGGAAATAGCGATCTTTGTTGTTGGATGTGCAGAACTGAGAAAGCATCTCCTGACTAGGTGATTAGGATCAAATGTGCGTCATTGGGTCACAAATCTCCCTCCACCTAAGAGAAGGAGCCCACCAATCTGATCACCCATCTCCTATGTAAACTGCCCCAAACCAGCCTCCCAGCAAGATGGCCTTTGCCCAAAAGCCCTCCATCTTCTTGGCCAGATGGCTTCTCAAATAGTAGCATTCCTTGCCTCAACACCTTATCTTTTAACTGGCCTGTCATGTGGCAAAGCAGTCCAAGTCCAGTAACAGTAGCATTAGCAGGGAGAAAGGTTCTCTTCCCCCGTCTTTGGCCTGCCCTTGGGGTCAGAATTGTTTCTACAATCAGCCCAAAGCATCCAGTTCCATGACCATAGTGGCTTTGGCTGATACTGCCACCTTCCTGTACCCATTTATTGTACAATATTTTTTTTAAACCCAGATAGATGCTAATGAGGAAAGCTGAGTCAGTGACTGGGCAGAAGAGGTAGAATGTGTTTTATTGTAGGACTGTCCTCATGTGGAATACTGGATTCTTTTTTGGGGGGAGGCAGGGGAGACTAGAGATTGAACTATGATGTGCTCTACCACTGAGGTACATCCCCAACCCTTCTTATTTTTTAAGACAGGGTCTCACTTAGTTGCTGAGGATGGCCTTGAATTTGGCATCCTCCTGCCTCTGCCTCCCAAATTGTTGCGATTACAGGTGTACACCATACCCAGCTTTTAGAATTCTGGGTTTCTAATGGGTGGGGAATGTAGGAGGCTGACACATCCTGAAGGTGATTTGTAAATCATCTGCATTCAGGGCTGGGGTTGTAGCTCAGTCAGTAGAGTGCCTGTCTCGCAAGCACAAGGCCCTGGGTTCAATCCCCAGCACCGCAAAAAAAAAAAAAAAAAAACCTGCATTCCCTTCTCCCATTCCCCTTCTTCAATTAACCAATACACCCCAAAAGAAATCAGTCAATATCCAATGTAGTAATCAACAGGTTTTATTTTCCTAAAACTGAAATTGTCTACGGTTCTCAGAGCTAAACTTCCAAAGCTACCGTCAGCAATTTTTCATGAGAGCCCAAGGGAGGGGGCAAAGAGAAGAGACGAGACGAAAAGAGGCAGAGACCACTGGTAAGAGGCTGGGAAAGGGCACGTCCCTGTCCTCTCAGTGAGTTACAAATCAATCTGGTGGCAACACTGAGGGGACCAAGTCAGGGGATGTGGATGGGAAATGACACCAGAAGGAACACCAAAGCCCCAGCAACAAAAAGAAAGTCATCAAGCCCAAACAGAAGGGAACCACCCAGTGCACCTCAGAAATGGGGGCAATGGTGGGGAAGAAAGGGCCAGAATGGGGAGCACACAAAGGGCTGGGGGATTAAATTTTTTTTTGTAATTTTCTTTTATTAAAAACATCTCCTAAAAAATGTCTTTTCCTTTATGTCTGGGTGACATATGTGACTGTAGGCTGGCCTTAAGCACTGTGGGGAAAGGGAATAGGGCAGCTAGGGGTCTCCCCAGGGCATCCCATTTGATCCAAGATCTAAAGGGGAACAGACACTCAACACTCCCACCTGTATGGGTGAATTCAGCCCTTCAGATCTCATGTCCGTGGCCCAAACAACTTGGAAGCCCCCCAAGACTTTTGACAATAAACTACAACTCCCAGAACTCCTGGGGTCAGCAAAATGGGTGTTGTCAATCACCAAGAATTTCCGGGAGCCCCTCCCCCACAAGCTGTCCCACTTTCCCTGAATCCAGGCAGCTTGGAAAATAGGTGTGCGAACAGGGGACAGGAGCTCCAGAGATGTCCACTTTCGTGGGATTGCCCCTTCCAGGCCCCTGGAGCTCACCCTGCTGTTCATACTCTTTCTCTTCCACTCCTACCCCGATCTTAACCCAGAGGCCCAAAATGCCTAGGGGGCAAGGACAGGAGTGTCAGGTGGAAACAGGGGCCCAGGCCCCAATAGAAGCTCTGGGAAACAGCTCTAAGCAGGATGGGACACAATGGCCTCATCTCATCCTAGGGAGAAGACATGGCCCTGACTCAAATTATGGCGTATGTAGGAACCTGGAGGTGAGGGCCAGGGCAATCTCTGGGGGCTGGGCTTAAAGTGGGGACAGTGAATGGAGGAGAACGGGTTGGGTGGGAAAAGGGTTCCCAGTTTGCAGGCCATGGCCAGTTTCCCCAGTAGCACCCAGACAGCAGCAGGAACGGGGCAGGGGCTCCTCTTGAAACATTGATGGCTACAGGCTGCGGGGGAGGGTTGGAGGGGAAAAGGGTTAATGGTGTGGCTTTGGCCTGGCCTCACCCCAGCCAGTGCGGGTCTCCTGGGAGAACCCACCCCGCCTCCCAGGGGGGAGGCTGACCCCTACAGGCCCTTCTCCTTTCCTCTGCAGGTGGCCGGGCCCTCCCAGTCCAGCTGCCAAAGGGCTCACTCACCTCTCATGATCTCTGATTCCTGGGGCCTCAGCATCTTCCTTGGCAGTCTCTTCTTCCTCCTCTTCTTCTTCTGGAGGTCCCCGGCCAGAGCCGGGTTCAGAGGGGGTGCTATTCTTCTCCACCTCCCCAGGGAGGGGCCTCTCGCTCTCCAAGGCAGCTGCCTCCTTTTCCTCCCCTTCGGGGCCTTCTGCCTCCTTGGGACGTTTAGGGGAGTCCTAGGCAGGATTGGTAGAGAGAGGTGGGCTGACACTGGAGAGAGGCCATCAGCTATGCACCTGTGCCCCCACTCCCCTCCTCAGGGGCTCCTTCCTGGGACAACATCCAGTCCCACAACCCTTCCTGTGTCCATCTTCTCAGCTAGGGACTGCAAGACTAGGGGCTGGATTTCTCTCTCAGACTGGGGACTCCCTGAGGCAGAGTCCTGATGCTGTGCGGGCGCTCCATCGAGAATGCTCAAAGGGGTGTGGGGTCCAGGCCCCAGACAGGTGACAGTTACCTCCAGAAGGTCCCCTGCTCTCCTCTTCAGTGCCCCCTTCTCGTTCTTCTCCTTGGTTGGCTCATCGATGACCAGCTTCCCTTCCTCATCACTGCTCCCCTCGGCATTCCCCTTCTTATCGCCATCACCCTCTGTGGCTTCAGGCTCTGGCTCAGGCTCTTCTGAGCAGCTCTTTTTCTGGGAGGACTGCGGCAGAGACAGCAGAGGCTGCTGAGTGGCACCAGCGGCAGCCAGGCTGGGCCCCTTCCCCAGACCACCCCCTCAGCCACTCACTCCTTCCTTTTCCCACCTCGCCCCCGCCCCCACCCAGGTGCCCAGTCTCACAAGTGATTTGAGACCCACCTCTGTCGGATTAGCCCCGGGGTAAACCCACTGGCCGGGCAGGCAGGGCTCTGTGCAGGAGGGGGGAGGGCTGGAGCAGGAGGCAAAACCTCGGGTCAACTTCTCCCAAAGGGAGCTGGGACCCTTTCCCCGCCAACCCCCGCCCCCCACCCTCCCGCCTTGTCCTGCCCGGCTCACAAGCACCTCCTCCTGGAAGCCTTCGTGGAAAGAGTAAGGCCAAGTCCTGTCCTCATGCTGATCCCACTTACCGCCTCCATCCTGTTCTTGACCCCCCGCCACAGGTTGCTGATAGTGACCCTGTTCACCACTACACAACACCCCAAGACCCCATCCCCTCAGGAAGCCCTGCCCCACCACCCATGAGCTCCTACACCAAAAGCCCTGGTGTTCTGAAGACTTGAGTATCACCTGTGGCCTGGGCTCCCGGAGCCCACAGCCACACCTGATTTCCAGGGGTGGATTTCTTTGGGGCAGATAGCAGCTCACCTGGTAGCCCGAAGCCTTGACAGTAGGGTTGTTCTCGATCTCCCACAGCCCCTCGCTGAACCCTTTCCTCTTGTTGGGCTTGCCAAACTTCTCCTTGGACTCCTCGTAAGGGAAGAGGTCTTTGGGGCCCAGGAATGCCCTGGTGAGAGATGGGAGACTGTGCTCTCGAGTCCCTCACTGCCCCTG
Organism: Glaucomys volans; assembly: GCA_020662805.1. NCBI lineage: Eukaryota > Metazoa > Chordata > Mammalia > Rodentia > Sciuridae > Glaucomys > Glaucomys volans. The sequence goes on from JAJEJO010048034.1 coordinate 205,630, forward strand.
AGCTGCACAGCCCAACATGGAGGGGGCGCTGTCACCACCTCTCTCTTTCCCCAAAGTGGCCCCCCCATAGTATCTCCCCACACACCCAGCTGATCCCTCACTCACGTCTCGTGGGTCCCGAAAAAAAAGACTTGATATTTGTTGGCGGTTGATTTCACTGCGGCCTCGGGCATCTCATCAATCTGGGGTGAGATGAGGGAGTTGAGTGTGACCTGGGGTCCCCAGGTCTTCAGTCTGAGCTGGCAGGGGCACTGACCTCTCAGGCATATTCATTGGTTTTTAAGGCCAGGCCGAGTGGGGACCCCGAGAATCACCAAGGAAGTTTGTGAACCATTTTTAGAAATGGAATTTGGTGGGCTGGGGATATAGCTCTGTTGGTAGAGTGCTTGCCTCACAAGCACAAAGCCCTGGGTTCAATCCCCAGCACCAAACCAAAAAAAAAAAAAAAAAAAAAAAATGGAAATTGTAGCAGAGTAAGAAAGGAAACTGAAAGAAGAGGTCGAAGCTGTAGTTTTGGTTCAGGCAAAAGAGAGGCCAATGATTGGACCAGGGTGGGTGGCAGAGATGTGGAGCTTTGAAGTAGGGACCTGGACATATTGGGGAACAGGTGCTGTTTAGTTTTGAAGGAAAAGGAGGGACTCCTGGGTTTCTGTTAGACTTTTATGTTTGGCTTGGTTTGAAGCAAGTTCCAATTTTTTTTTTGGGGGGGGGGGGGTGGCTGGGGATTGAACCCAGGGCGTTGTGCTTTCAAGGCAAACACTCTACCAACTGAGCTATATCCCCAGCCCTCTGCTACAATTTCCAAACGCAGATCCAAGCATCTTCCCTTTCTGTAAGGTCTCACAACTAGGGCCACCTGTTCCACTTCTTCTCCACAACTGCAGGTTCTGAATCTCAACTCTGCCACCCATAACTGTTGACCTTGGGCAACTCACTGAACCTTTCTGCCAAAGTTTCAACAATCAAATGGAGACTGGCACAATATTTAAGCCACAGGGTTGTGGGGTTCAATGACCATAGCCTGGCATATGACAGGCCTAAGGAGTGTTTGTGATCAACCCCTCCCAGGATGCTGCCCCTCCTATTCTTGTCAACACAGGTCCTTTCAGTCCCTCAAACTTACTAGCTCCTGATCAGCCTTCCAACCTCAGCTCCATCATCACTGCCTCCACAACGCTTCCCCATCTCCTGAACCAGTTAGCTCCCAGGAAAAACTCTCCCCTAGCACCTCCTTCACAGTTCCAGTTTTACACTGATTCACATTAGTCAATTGTCTATGTGGACTATATCCACTCCCAAGGTCAGAGCACGTAGTAGGAGCACCAAAAATACTTGAATGAATCTATACAAATAAAAGCAGACTGCCCTTGCTGAAGTGGAGGGGTTGAGCTAAGAGGGCTACCTATTCAATTCCAGGTTCTAGCAACAGCCCCAAAGTCTTCTGGGAAACACTTTAAACCACCAAAGTAATCAAACCCTTTATTTTACAGATGAGGAAACTGAGCACGGGAAAGAAGTGATTTGCCCAAAATAACAGGGCAAGTTAATGAGGCCCAGATATCACACCTGTACCTCCTGACTTGATCCCCTGTTCCACCTGTCCTGGCCCTAGAGGAGCAGCAGAGGAGGTGCAGAGGTCAGAGAAATGGGAGAGAGGCAATGTCCTATAGATCAGGTCCTGGAAGCTCAAGCCAAGCTGAGTTGGGGGTTGTGTGGGGGTGGGGTGGGGACTACAACTCCCAGGAACACTTGCAACAGCCCCAGCATCCTGGCTTCCCGCCGGACAGAGGCCAGGTGGCCATGTTGACTGGGGCCCCAGACGCAGACAGGAGGGAGACAGGCGAAGGCAGTGATTAGCACAGAGACAGGGACTGAGAGCCTGACTGGGGATCTGGGGAGACAAGGAGACTGGGAATGAGCTGAGACACACCCAGGTGTGGGGGTGGGGCCTTGGCATTAATCTGAGGGGTATCTTGCCCTAGACTTGGTAGTCTTCAGGCTCCTGGGCACCTCCCCCCTTGCCCCGTGGCCTCTGGGGACAGAGGTCCAGCCCCTCCCCCCAGGAAGGCCCAGCACAAACTGGGCCCTCCCTACAACCAGGAGACGCTGGGGTGTGAGAGCAGGGGGTGGAAAGGCACGCAGTTCCCCCCCACAAACACGATCCCCATCGCCATGACAACCCAACCCCGCCCCCGGGGCCACTCAGCAACCAGGAATGTGACCGCCCCTCCCCCCAGGCCCTCTATCCGGATTGGGGAGGAGGGGACACTAACACACACCCCACCCCCAAGCCTGGAGTCTGGCACCTGGGTCCCCGGCTGTGCTCGAAACCACAGCTAGGGCTGGAGGTCCGGGTAGGGGGACTTGCTCTCAGGAAGCCAGACCTGTAGTGGGGGCAGGGGCGGAGGCCGGATAGGACACCTGACTCCGGTTACCAGCAGGCTCCCCACCCGCCACTCAGAGGGGAAAGCAAAAAACAAAACGAGGGCCTCCAGGGCTTAAAGATCCCAGGAGACAGGGATAGGACAATAATAGCAAAGGCCGGTCCCTGGCCCCTCTCTGGTGGATCAGTGCGCACGCAGGCGGCGTGGGCCAAAGGGTCTAAGGCTGCGGGTGCAGCAGGGAACTTTTGATCGCCGCGTTCAGGTCCACACCTGTGCCAGCGCATGGACGTGCTCACAGGAAATGTGCTAAAAGAAGAGAAACTGAGGCTCAAGAAGAGGGGAGGTAGGGGAGGGTCGGAAATCAGAAGCCAGGAGGTTCCCTTCAGGAGCACCCACTGCAGAGCACCTGACTACCCCAGCTTCCTATGGAAAGCAAACTCGGATAACTGAACCTGAGCAGTGTGGCAGGGGACCCAGGAGGCCACCAGCTGCCCAGCCCCAGGGGTGGGGAGAAATAAAAGAACGGATGGAATTAAAAATAGAATGAGACACACCAGATACACCCTCCCTGCTGACTTCCAACTACATAAAGGATGGGTCTGGAAGAAAGAGGGCAAAGGACAGGGCCAGGGCAAGATGGGCATCTTTCCCCAAAGGAGTCATTCCGCACACGCCTCCCACCTTGAATGTAGGCACTGGGGGGAAGCGCCATTAGAGGATGGAATAGAATTCCCGATACCTCAAAAAGGGGGAGAAAATTCCTTCTGTAAGGGCACCTCCATCCCTCAAACTACAAAGGAAGTGTTTTCTTGCACTTCCTAGACACAGGATATGAGGTCTCAGGGGAGCCCTGTACCCCAATAAGTCTGTTTTCCAGGTGGTGCCTTCATATCCAGGCTGTGACTCAGAACCTGTGAGTCAAGGATAAGTAGGTCAGGGTGGGGCCAGATGTGGAGACCCCACTGCACCACCCCCACCCCTACACACACACACAAATCAACAGGGAAGGGGACTCTTTGACCTCTCAGCCATTCCAGGGATCCAGGAGTTAGTTCTCAGGCCCCAGCCCATCCACCCCCAGCCCCACCTCCTTGGCACTGCCCCACTCCATCATCCAGGCCTGAGAGCCTGAAACCTCATTCTGCCAAGCCCTCAAGGCCTACAGAGAGATCTGAAGTGTTCAAGTGAGGAATGGGGGAGGAATGCACATGGCCCCCCAGGCTTGGACCAAAAGCAGGTTCAGGGTCACCTACCCAACACTTAGGAGGGCAGAGGGAAGGCAAAGTGCACTCTGTCTACCAGCCAGGCTCTGACCACCACCACACCCAAGACCAGGACTGACCTGACCCAGGAATGAAAAAATCGGGGGTGGGGAATGGAAGGGCAATTCAGACAGTTGGGGCCAGGAAGTGTGGCAAGCCCAAGGGCAGAGAATAGAAGGTACCAGGAGGAGCAGACACAAGGAAGATGGGGAGGTCCTTGGGGCTGCTCAGGACTGCTCAGGACTGTTTTCTGGGATTATGAAACAGGAAGTAAAGAGAGGAGGAAGGAACCTTGGGGGGAAATCCCTGAAGGCTGGAGGTTGTTAAGTGTTTGGAGATCCCCCAGGAAGTTAGGCAAGAGGAAGAGAGAAAGGAGAAGGTTAAGATGGAGTCACACCACCCTTTAAGGCAGGTCCTGCTACCACGTGGCCCTTCTAGTCTCTCCCAGAATCACCCATCCTCCTCAGCAGCAGGGAATGAGAAAGGCAAGGTCCAAGCTGAGGACTCTGGTTGCCCACCAGGGCAGCTGGTCATGGAGGCTCTCCTCATGTTTCTCAGACTGGATCATCTCTCAGGCTCTGCCACCATTACGGACTGAGATAGGATCCAAGGAATGGTGAGGAGACTCAGCACTGTTTCTCTTTTTCAAACTTCGTTCTTTAAGGGATCAAGGGAGATATCTGAGAGGTAACAGTCTTAGGTGTACTCCTCCCCCAGTTATAACAATCAATAGCCAAAGCCATATGTTAGGCTTTATCTCTTTGAGATCCAGTTCAACCTCCCTACTCCACCTTTATCTAAAAAGGTCCAGGTCTCTGACCAGTGAGTGGTAGAGAGCTTGCCTACCATGCTTGAAGCCCTGGATTCAATCATCAGTCCCAGTATTAAAAAAAAAAGAAACAGGGAAAAAATATAATCAAAATGCCCAATGCCAGACATGGTGAAGCATGCCTGTAAACCCAGTGGCTCAGGAGGCTGAGGCAGGAGGATTGCAAGTTCAAAGCCAGCCTCAGCAAAAATGAGGCACGAAGCAACTCAGTGAGACCCTGTTTCTAAATAAAATACAAAATAGGGCTGGGGATGTGGCTCAGTGTTGAGTGCCTCTGAGTTTAATCCCTGGTACCGGCCCTCGGCCCCCCAAAATAGGTCCAATGGAGAAGGAAAATCTGCCTCCCCTATCCTACCCTCTGTCCTGGAAGCCGAGGGTGAAAGATGAAATCGATGGGTATCCCCAGTCCCAGACACTGCCCTCGCTCCAAAGGACAACAGAAACCTAAGTCTTCCTCACAGGGCTACTATGAGTCCTCTTAAGTGTTCCTACCCTTTTTCTCTTACCTGACCCAGAAGGGGTTCCCTGTAACCCACATTCTGGCTACTACCTCCTCCCCAGCCTCTGGACTTTGTCTCACTCCCAGGAGGGAGAAGCTGTAGAGGCCTGGGTTCAGTTCTTGCCCTGCCCACCAGGGCCTTGGCACCTGGGCCAAGAAGCTAGTTGGATCAAAGGGTGCTGGGTAAAGTACAGGAGTGTTCACAGGCCACACACGTTTGCACACATACAAGCCTGTCTATGGCTACTTCCTCACAATGCCCCACTGCCTCAGCCCTGGAAAATGGAAGAGCCCCACATTTCTCTGCACTTCATTCCCATTCCAGGTCAGGCCTTATTAGATCCATCTGAAAGTCTCAGGGAACAGGAGCTCAGGCATGTGGGATTAGGCTCCTCAGAAGAGGGTACAGAGTTAAGAGGGGTCTCGAATTTTTTCAGACTGACCAAGTTGGCCTGACACCCAGAACGGGACCCAGATAAGCTTGGGGCAACATCACAAGCTCAGAGCAGCCTTTGAGCCAGATGAACAGACAGCCTTAATTCTGAGACAAGCAACCCAAAGCCACAAGATAGTCCTGTACTCAGTCCCCAACCTCCACCAGTTTCTGCCCTTGGATTTCACTCTACAAGAGTCCTACCCTATAAGGGGCTGAGTCATGCCCTTGCTGGATACCAAGGGCCCCTCTACACTAACTTTAAAATAAGTTGCCGGGCCGCTGCCCCCATGCCACCCCCTCTCCTTAAGCAACTGGCAGTTTTCCATCCTCCATACTTAACCTATCTCGGTCCCCAGGGAAAAGTGACAAACACAATAGGCTTGGCTTTGGGGCCCCACCCTCCCACCTGGCCAGGTGCTGGAAGGGGGGAGGCCCTTCTGTTGGCGGGCTGATATCAACCACATGGCGGAGACGGGGCGATTGTGGCGGGAGATGCTCAGACGAGGAGGGGGGCAGCTCAGGCACCCCAACCACCCACTAAGGCAGTCTGAAATGGACTTTCCAACCCACATGGGGCGTGCCGCCCTCAGACCCAAATTTGAGTTGGTGGAGTATGGAGGAATACTTTTGTGGAGCTGAGGGACGACGAATTCCGGCGGATAGATTCCAAGCCAGATGGATAGATCCCTTCTTCCGCCACCCCCAACCATTCTCCGACCCTCCTAACTTCAGACCTCTTAGAGATATATGCCCCAAGCCAAAGTTTTCTAGAAGCGAACTCCGCCTCCATCTAGCCCTCTCTGGGCTGGGACCCTTCGTAATAATTTATCCAGGAAGAGGAGTCTGAACGGGGGGCGACAGTCCATGAAGAAAGTGGGGATCACAAGGGAAGTTCCAAAAGGGGGTAGCGGCGGCGCTGGGGGGCGCGGTGGGAGGAGCTACAGCACCGGCCCCAACGCAGACTGCGCGCCCGAAGCCTCGGCGACTATGGGGGCTGGGGGCGGAACTGAGCACGCGGAGCCGGGGCCGGGAAGTGACCGGCGCCCCCGGACCCCACGCCGCGCACACGCCTCTACGCGCCGACGCCGTACCCTCCAGGTGTCGGCCCCCCGCCCGCCTCCACCATTATATAACTCCCGGGTGGGCTCGAAGGCGCCTGCAAAAGTCCCGGACCCAGGTGCCCCAGCCCCCCTCCACCCGCTCCACGCGGAGCGCTCGTGCCCGCCCGGGTGTTATGCAACCCAAGCCCGCAGGGGGATCGAGGGCGACGGGCCGCGCTACTCACCCGGGCGGGCCAGTGTGGGTAGCCCTTCATCTTGGCGAACACCAGGTCCCCGCATTTGTACTCCTTCTGCCGGTTGGACCGCGACATGGCGGGGCTCCGGGCACCCCGGGCTCCGCGCCGGGCCGGGAAGCGCGAGCCCAAGTTTGCGCGTGCGGCGGTGGCGGCGCCGCTCCGCTCCGGCCCTCGCGCGGCCCCCGCCTCGATGGTGGCCCCCGGCCCGAGCTCCGGCGCGGCCACGGCGTCTCCGCCCGCGCGCCGCACGGACGGGGCGGGCGCGGATCGGGGCAACGCTTCGGCGCGGTGGGTGCGCGCTCGTGCAGTTGTTTGTGTTTGAAATTCAATTGCTCCCTCCTCTGTGCGAGGCCTCTTCCTCCACCCCCCGCCCGGTCCCACTCCTCCTCCTCCTCCTCCCTCCCCCCGGGCCCACTCCTCCTCCTCCCCCCTTCGCGCTCCCTCCCGTGGTGGTTTGATGCGTGCAGCTGCTTGACGCCCAGTGCCTGCCACAGCCCGGCGTCCAACCTGGAGCCGCCTGGCGGCGCGTGGCGACACAGGCCTGAGGAGCTGATCGCCGAGCACGCCGAGCGGGCTTTGTGTGCCTGCTGTCGGTGGGTGCCTGCCCGCCCGGGAGGAGCTGGCGCCCGGCTGGACGGAGCGGCCCTCGCCCCTCCCCCGGCTCCACGGGGCGCTCACAACCCCGGCCCCAGCGCTGCCAAGCGTGGACATCTAGGCTCAGTGTCACCCTGCCCTCTGCTCCATCCCAATCCATGAATGTTCGCTTGGCACCCGCGGTTCTTGGCAGCGTGCTAGGCGCGCTGGGCGAGAGGCGTGGACACAGCACCGCCACACACAGATGTCCACCCTGGACCTCAGCGTGCTTACAGTCTGTGGGGTGGCACTGCGGATACCAGGGTCTGAGCCCTGATCGGCCTTCCCTGTAGAGGAAAGGGTCGAGTTTGGTAGCCAGACGTCCAAAGGGTTTTGACATCAAGTGGTTACTTTACAGGTTCATTAGATCTTGCTGTTGCCTAGCAAGAAAGCAAAGGCTGTGTTCTAATGAGAAAAGACATGCGACAGTAAATCCAGAATTTTTGCTATTTGAAGTCCAAGGAACCCAACCCCCCTCCTGGTTGGAGGTTGGAGCAGGAAAAGAACCTGGAAGAGTTTCATAAAGGTGGTGACTTTGAGTTTGGCCTTAAAAATGAGTAGGGTAGCCAGGGTTGGTGGCGAACTCCTGTAATCCCACTAATCCCAGAGAGTCTGGAGGCTGAGATAGGGGGATTGGAAGTTCAATCACAAATTTGAGAACAGTCTCAACAATTTAGGGAGACCCTGTCTCAAAAAGAAAAAAAAAAGCTGGAGGATGGAGCTCAATTGTAAAGAGCTTAGTGAACCCTGGCTTAGTGAACCCTGTCTGAAAGTAAGAAATTTAAAAAGCCGGAGGATGGGGCTCAGTGGTAAAACCCCCTCTGGGTTAAATCCCAGTACCAGAAAGTAAAAAGAATGAGTAGAGGGAGCTGGGGATATAGCTCAGTTGTTAGAGTGTTTGCCTCACAAGTACAAGGCCCTGGGTTCAATCCCCAGCATCACAATTAGAAAGAAGTAGAGTTTTGCCAAATTCTGGAAGACTACATTTTGGCCTAGGTTATATGCTAAGAAGTAATAGAGTCCTTGAAGGTTAAAGACCTTGAACTCAGATCTCCTCCAATTAAGCCAAATAAGACTATTGTAATTCATCTTTGCATTGCTCAAATTCTAGATACCTATAGAATCTTAGAAATAAGGTATTTGGCTGAGCGTGGTGGCACATGCCTATAATCCCAGCAATTTGGGACGCAAGATCAAGGCCAACCTGGTCAATTTAGTCAGACCCTGTCTTAAAAGGTGGGAGGGGAAGGCTGGGGGTGTAGCTCAGTGGTAAAGTGCCCCTGGGGTTTAATCCCAGTGCCAAAAAAGAAAATAAGGTATTTTAGTACTGGGACTGTGTCTTGGTGGTTGAGCACTTCTGTGCATGAAGCCTTGGGTGACATTCCAGGTTGAGCACAGCTGGGGAGGAAAAAAGCTATTTGAATTGGGTCCAGTAGTGCACCCCTATGATCTCAGCTACTTGGGAGGCTGATGCAGGAGGACAGCAAATTTGAGAATAGCTTGGGTAATTTAGTAAGACCCTGTCACAAAATAAAAAATAAAAAGGGAGATGTAGCTTAGTAGTAGTGGAGATGTAACTTAGTAGTAGAGTGACCCTGAGTTCATCCCCAGTACCATTAAAAAAATAAAAGGAAGGAAATAAGGTATTTGGGTCTTATAGCATATGCAACTTTTAAAATTTTGCAACAAAATGTGCAAGGCTTGAATAGGTAAAATATGCATGTGCCCCCCAACAAATTTCCAGACCTCATTTCAAAGTATATGAAAAGTTTCTCTGAAAGGAAGTGCAGGATATAACCCAAAGGCCCATGTTCACATCCTACACGGAGGTTCATCAATCATGAGAACTTGGGCAACTCCCTGAACTTCTCCAACTCTCAGTTTTCTCCACTGTCAGACAGGATCCATGACTGCCCTGCCAACATCAGAGGCACAGAGTGACTTTCTCACTAGTGGAGACCTACACTTGTTCTCAAGAGTCCTGTGCAACAGTTGGCTGTCTTAATGCCCATGGCAATGCATTTCTCAAGTCTTGCCTTTATAACACTGTGGCCTCTTAGCATGGTTCCCCCTGTGATAGGAGTCTCTCTGGCCCTGGCCACAAGACCATATTGGCACAGTGTGGCATTCTGCAAGTTCCTATTGCAATAAAGAGCCATGCAGTCCCTCAGCCACAGGCTTGTAGATTTGTTTCCATAGCAAATCCACACGCTGCAACAGACTAACTAGATTCCAGTTGTTTACTTTCCAATGCATTCCAGTTTGAAATGCAGTCAGTGTGATAGTCTAGATTACCAGGCTAATCCTATTCTTTGATGTTACTGTTAGGAGAGAATCTTGTTCCTTCTTTTTTTTTTCTTTTTTTCTTTTTCTTTTTCTTTTTCTTTTTTTTTTCTTTCTTTTTTTTTTTTTTTTTTTGTTGAAATTGAACCCAGGGGTGCTTTACCACTAAGCTAGCTACATCCCCAGCCCTTTTTATTTTGAGACAGGGTCTCCCTAAATTACTGAGGCTGGCCTCCAACTTCCAATCTTCCTGCTTCAACCTCCTGAATTGCTGGGATTACAGGTGTGAGCCACCACACCCATCTTAGAAATTCTTAAAGATGTTTCAAGGGTAAGATCAGTGTCACAAATAGGTTTCCTTTAAGTGTGCAGGTTGGTATTATAAATATGCAGTTTCTCTGCAACAAACCTGGTTTTAAACTATTTTCAAATTGAGCACATCTCAATTTAATTAAATCCAAGGGTCCTGCTCATTTCTCTACTTTTGGAGGTGGTTCTAAATTATTGCAACAAATTTCTTAGGCCTCTCATTCAGTGCACACTGCAGATGCTGGTTGCAATAATACAAATGGAGTTTCCCTTTGTTGCAATAATCTCTCAGGCCTTGGTTGCAATTTAATATCTAAGTTCTCCTTACATCATCCACCAACTCACAGCTGCCCCTAACAACCAAGCCAAGAGCCTCAGAGGGTCAGTTACATGGGCGGGAATAAGGCTGATTCCCCTGGGATTCAGGTCTCACTTTGTGCTTTGCACACTTTAATGTGCAAATAAATCACCTGGGAATTTTCTTAAAAAGCAGATTTTGATTCAATAGGTTTAGGGTGTGTGCATTTCTAACAAGTTCCAAGGTGTAGCTGCTGCTACTTCTGCTAACCGCTGTTGGGAGTAGTAAGAATCTAAAACAACGTAAGTCATGGGCCCCCAACTTGGAACTAGTTCCCAAATATCTCAGTAAAATTCTGTGGATTCTGGTGCATGATTTTATATATATATACATATGTATGTATATATACATATATGAGATTGATATACATGTATATCAATAAATGTATATATGTATATGCATATATGTGTGTGTATATATATATATGTATATATATATATATATATATATATATATATATATATATATGTATATATATGTGAGATTGATCTCAGGGGCGTTTAGCCACTGAGCCACATCCCCAGCCCTTTTTTATGTTTTATTTAGAGATAGGGTCTCATAAGTTGCTTAGGGCCTCACTAAATTGCTGAGGCTGACCTTGAACTCATGATCCTTCTGCCTCTGCCTCCTGAGCTTCTGGGATTACAGGGGTGTGCCACCTTCACGGTCCCCTCCCCACCCCCTAGTAGAATTTCTAAACTTGATTTTCCTCTGTTCTAATATAGAATACAAAACCTCACCTGCTCATTAGGTTCAAAGGAAATGTTAAGCCAGGCGTGGTGGCGCACACCTATAATCCAAGCGACTCAGGAGGCTGAGCCAGGAGGATCACGAGTTCAAAGCCAGTCTCAGCAACTTAGCAAGGCCCTAAGCAACTCAGTGAGACCCTGTCTCTAAATAAAATACAAAATAGGGCTGGGGATGTGGTTCAGTGGCCGAGTGCCCCTGAGTTCAACCCCCGGTCAAAAAAAAAAAAAAAAATGTTAACTTCCCTCCCTTTTTTTTTTTTTTTTTTGGTACTGGGGATTGAACCCCCGGGGCACTCCACCACTGAGCCACATCCCCAACCCTATTTTGTATTTTATTTAGAGACAGGGTCTCACTAAGTTGCTGAGGCTGACTTTGAACTTGGAATCCTTCTGCCTCAGCTTCCCAAGAGGCTGGGATTACAGACGTGCGCCGCTACACCTGACTCAAGCTTCCCTCCCTTTAACTCCTGAAGGAGCCCAGAGGTTTGGCACTCAGCTCCTTGTGATCTGCTCTATCACAACTTCTTGGCCTCAGTTACTCCTCTGTGAGCTAAAGGAAAGGAGGATGGTCAGATTAGACCTCTGGTTTTCAAAACTGTGTATCCATGTCTTCCTCCCACCCCTGCCTCCCAAAATAAAAGAACAGCGCTACTTTTATGCACTTTATGCGGAGTCAGAGTGGTTAAGTCTATGGACTGTGGGCTCAGAGATAATAGGGTCTGTATTGACTCAGCCATGGACACTTTGTGACACTTTTTTCCACTTTAAGAAAGCTACTTAATTGCCCCATTCTGTTTTCAGTCTGTAAAATGGGGTTGTGGTGAAAACTGAATGAGTTAAGCACTTAAAAGTGCTTCAAAGACAGTTTGAGCATTAAAAAGTGCTAGATAAAATGGATTGTCACTGCATTTATTATTATTATTATTGGTACTGGGGATTGATCCCAGGGTGCCTTACCATTGAGCTACATCTTCAGTTCTTTTTATTTTTTAAGACAGGGTCTGGATGAGTTGCTGAAGCTGGCCTTGAACTTCGATCCTCCTGCCTTAACCTTCTGAGTTGCTGTGTGTATATATATATATACACACACACATACATACACACATGTGTATATACACACATTTTATATATATGTATATGTGAATATATATATTATACATAATATACATGTATAACTGAATATTCAATCACCAACACAAGAAAGGAAAAGAACTTTATTTTATTTTATTTTTTGTGGAACCAGGGATTGAACTCAGGGACACTCGGCCAATGCGCCACATCCCCAGCCCTATTTTGTATTTTATTTAGAGACAGGGTCTCACTGAGTTGCTCAGGGCCTCGTCCTTGCTGAGGCTGGCTTTGAACTCGCGATCCTACTGCCTCAGCCTCCCGAGTCGCTTGGATTACAGGCGTGCACCACCATGCCCGGCAGGAAAAAAACTTGAGAAGGTAAAGGAGATAATTTTCTGAAAACTCATCTCCACGTTACCCCTGTCACTTAAAACCAAATTTTCTTCTTAGAAGCAGAAATAATAACAATTTTGTACATATTCTTCTAGTGATGTCCTCCTTATAATTTTTAAGCAAATGCAGAGGTATTTATTTCTTTTACATAAATGATAACATACCAAATTCATTGTTCTTTTTTTTTTTTTTTGAACTGGGGATTGAACTCAGGGACACAATTGGCCACTGAGCCACATCCCCGCTCTATTTTGTATTTTATTTAGAGACAGGGTCTCACTGAGTTGCTTAGAGCCTCACTAAGTTGCTGAGGCTGGCTTTGAACTCGCGATCCTCCTGCCTCAGCCTCCAGAGTTGCTGGGATTACAGGTGTGCGCCACCACGCCCGGTTGTACTTTATTTTTTTTAACTTAGCAGTATTTCTCAAGAGTCCTTCATATTAGTATATAAACATTTAATTAATTAATTATTGCAGTTCTAAGGATTGAATCCAGGGGATCTCTACCACTGAGCCACATCCCCAGTTCTACCTATTTTTTATTTTCAAACAGGGTCTTGCTAAGTTGCTCAGGCTGGCCTTGAACTTGGAGATCCTACTGCCTCAGTGTCCTTCTGGAGTCACTGGAATTACAAGTGTGTGACAACTGTGCCCCACCTGCCCATGTTTTTTTGTTTGTTTGTTTGGTTTTGTTTTTTTGTAGATGGACATAAATTAATTAATTAATTTATTTATTTATTTATTTATTTTGCGGTGTTGGGAATTGAACCCAGGGCCTTGGGCTTGCAAGGCAAGCACTCTACCAACTGAGCTACATCCCCAGCCCCTTTATTTATTTTTTTTATTTATGTGGTGCTGAGGATCGAACCCAGTGCCTCACACATGCTAGGCAAGCGCTCTGCCACTGAGCCCATTCATTTTAATAGGAATAGTTGTAATAGTTCACAATATTTCTGTGTTGCAAATTATTTCACTGGTTCCATTTAATGGGTGATTAGGTTGTTTCCTTTCTTTTGATCAAACAAATAATCCTGTAGTGAATAATAATGTGTACATTTCCTCTCATTCGGGAGCGAGGATCTCTCTTTTTCTGTCCCTTTGCAAAACTAAAAAAGGTCTAAGACCGTTTGCAGCGTCACTGCAGGAGCGTGCCAGCCGGCAGGGACGGAAGCAGCTGGCTGTGCACAGCCCAGGGTGCCACAGGGCACACAAGAAAGCTTTGGGACCAGAATCAGGTGGACAGACTTGTGGTGACTCTGAACATACCTGGCTACATCCACCAAAGACATTGCTGCAGACACTGCAGACAGTGACCTGGGGAGGAGAGGACTCTGGGACTTGCTCTGTGAGGAGGGGTTGAGTCTCCTTTTCTGTACTGATAAGATTGGGCTGTAGTGGGCTCTCTACCCTCTGGCTCAGAGGAGAGAGAGCTCCACCCATGCTGGGAGGCAGGTCTGTGTTTGTTGGAGGAGGCTGATTATCATGGTTTCTGTGAGGACAGATGGCAGTGGGGGTACACAGGCCGTTTTTGCCTATGGGCTCAGAGCTTCATTCATTCCCCTGGGTCACTCATTCATTTGCCCCCACATATATTCCCTGGGGATTGCTGGGGGCCAGGCTCTCAGTAAATGTTGGGGTATGAGGTAACTCTAAATATGAAAAGAACTGAAGCCTGGGATGTGGCCCAGTGGTAAAGCACACGCTTAGCACGCGAGAGGCTTTGGGTTCAATTCCCAGCACTCCAAAAAACAGAAAAGAACAGGTGGCTGGCCAGGACTATTAAGAGGCCCATTTGTGCTGGCTGCGGCAGTGGCGCATGCCTGTAATCCCAGAGGCTCGGGAGGCTGAGGCAGGAGGATTACAAGTTCAATGCCAGCCTCAGAAACTTGGTAAGGACCTAAGCAACTCAGTGAGACCCTGTCTCAAAATAAAACACACAAAAAGGACTGGGGATGTGACTTAGTGGTTAAGCGCCCCTGGGTTCAATCCTGGTACCAAAAAAAAGAAAAGAAAAGAAAAAAAAGGCTTATCCATGAGATGTCTGGTCTCCAGCTTTGGGTCCTGTTGGTCAACCCTGGCACAGCCTGTCCCTTCTCTGACCTCAGTGTTCCAATTTGGACGCTTCTATTTTTCTCCAAATTTCATAGCTCCGTGCTGTCTCTATGCTTTTTAGTATGTTTATTTTTTATACTGCTAGGGATTGAACCCAGGACTGCATGCTCTGCCACTAGCAATTTTATTTTATTTTGAATTTTAATGTTATTGTGAGAGAGGGTCATGATATTTTGCCCAGGCTGGCCTCAAAATACTGAGAACACAAAGGGAGATCAGTAGAATAGAGGAAAGGAATGGCAGAGGGGAGTGCTGGGGAGTGATATTGGTCAAATAATATTGTTATATTGTGTGCATGTGTGGTTATGTGACAACAGATCCCACCACTATGTACAATTATAATGCACCAATTAAAAACGTGGAAAAAAAATAAAGATATCCTGGCACAAATGATCCTTCTGCCTCAGCCTCCCAAAAACTGAGATTATGGCTAGGCTTGGTGGTGCACACCTGCAATCCAAGCGACTCAGGAGGCTGAGGCAGGAGGATCACGAGTTCAAAGCCAGCCTCAGCAATTTAGCGAGGCCCTAAGCAAATCAGTGAGACCCTCTCTCTAAATAAAATACAAAATAGGGCTGGGGATGTAGCTCAGTGGTTAAGCGCCCCTGGGTTCAATCCCTGGTTCCAAAAAAAGAAACAACAACAACAACAAAAAAACCCTGAGATTATGGGCATGTGCCACTGGGGCCCAGTTCTTGTTTTGCTTATTTGTTTTGATACCAGGGCTTGAACCCAGGGGCACTGAACCACCAAGCTACATTCCCAGCCCTTTTTTATAGGCTGGCTTTGAACTAGTGTTCCTCCTGCCTCAGCTTCCCAAGCCACTGGAATTACAGGAGTGCACCACTGCACCCAGCTGCTTATTTATTTAGTGGTACTGGGGATTGAACCCAGGACCATTTTACCATTAAATATATCCCCAACCCTTTTTATTTTTGTTTTGAGATGGGATCTCACTAAATTGCCCAGTCTGGCCTTGAACTTTGCGATCATCCTGCCTCAGCCTCCTAAATTGCTCGTCTTTTTTTTTTTTTCCTTCACATATGTACATATTTATTTATTTTTCAGTGCTGGGATTGAACTCAGGATCTCACACATGCTAGGCAAGCATTGTACTGCTGAGCCATATCCCCAGCCCCACATATGTACATATTTAAAGAAGCAGAGTTCATTCGACAACATTTTAATGATAAACAGTGATCTCAGCCACCACTTTCTTCTATTTCCTCTCTCTTGATAAAACAACATTAAACATTCAAACCATCTTAACTTGCCAAGTGCTGGATCACTCCTATAATCCCAGTGACTCAGGAGGTTGAGGCAAGAGGATCCAAGTTCAAGGCCAGTCTCAGCAACTCAGCGAGACCCTGCCTCAAAATTAAAAGTAAAAAGATGTAACTCAGTGGTAGAGCACCCCTGAGTTCAATCCCAGCACAGGGAAAATGTAAAACCCAAACCATCTTAATTTATTTGGGAGAATTTATCTCCATATCTCTAAACAACATGCTTTTGTATTGCCACGTCTTGATTTATTTAGTTTTAAGCATTATCTGTTCATAGAACCTGTGGCACATGAAGCTTTAGTTCTTTTCTTTCTCCCTTTAGTCTTATGAACTCTTTCTGTTCCCCAGCTCCCAGTGTCCCAATAGTGTTAGATCATAATTTTTCTGGTGCAGATATTTAATGTTCATATTATCAATCACATGTGAGTCATGTAGTGAACTGGGATTATTTTTCTTTTCATGAACATTTTATTTTCCCTAAATTGCTTTTTGTTTTTTCATTGCTTAATTTCTAGGCTATTTTTCACTAGTCTAGCCATGAATTCTCCACCATTTCAGTCTCAAATATTTATTTATTTTTGGCATTAGGGATTGAACCCAGGGGCGCTCAACCACTGAGACACATCCCTATCTCTTTTTTATATTTTATTTAGAGACAGGATCTTGCTAAATTGCTTAGGACCTTGCCAAGTTATTGAGGCTGGCTTTGAATTCCTGATACTTCTTCCTCAACCTCCTGAGTCCCTGAGATTACAGGTGTGCACCAGTGTGCCGGGCCCTCTTTACTTTTTATTTTGAGACAAGGTCGAATTAAGTTAGTTAGGGCCTCACTAAGCTGCTGAGGCTGGCCTCGAACCTGCCACCTCCTGCCTTAGCCTCCTGAGTTGCTGGAATTACAGGACTGCACCACTGTGCTCAGTTCAATCTCAAAATATTTAGACATACCGGATAACTGGTATGTCTATGGCCTACATCTGGGGGCATAACTGTCCTTCAAGAATCTCCCTTGCTCATAATATTCCCCTTCATCCTTTTTCTTGACTGTTTTCTGAATTCTAGGTGTTTCTCTTTCACCTACTCAGGGGCATTTGCCTCTGAAATACAATCCCAGTCTTTAATCTTCTTCTTCTCCTTCTCTTTCTCCTCCTCCTCCTCCTTCTCCTTCTCCTTCTCCTTCTTCATTTTATTTATTTATTTTTTATTTTTTATTTTTTATTTTTTTTGGAACCAGGGATTGAACTCAGGGACATTCAGCCACTGAGCCACATCCCCAGCCCTATTTTGTATTTTATTTAGAGACAGGGTCTCACTGAGTTGCTAAGGGCCTCGCTAAGTTGCTGAGGCTGGCTTTGAACTTGCGATCCTCCTGACTCAGCCTCCCAAGTCGCTTGGATTACAGGCGTGCGCCACCATGCCCTGCTCCTTCTTCATTTTAAATGGAGCATATCCTGTAGTAACTTCCTGGGAGTCGGGGAAGGTGCTTAGAACAGAGAATTTACATGTCTGAAATAGTTTCTATTCTGTCCTTATACTTATTTGATTCTTTGGCTCTTTCTTAATCTGTTTTCAGTTGCTGTAATTGAATACCACAGGTTGGACAACTTGTAAAGAATTAAGGTTTATTCAGCTCATGGTTCTGGAGGTTGTATGTCTCAAGGTCCCAAGGTCTGGGATAATATCTAGGAAAAACCTTCTTGCTGGCAGACTCCCTGCAGACTGGAGGTGACACAGGGCATCATGTGGTGAGAACAGGGCATGTAAGATGCAGATGGCACTGGCTTTTATAACACACCCACTCTCAAGATAACCCATTGACCCATTAATCCATGAATGTGTTAATCCTTTCATGAAGACAGATCCCTCATGACCTCATCACTTTTTAAAGGTCTCACCTAGTCCCACCTCTTCAACATTTCAGCATTAAGAGCTGGGAGCTTTTGTGCATGCCTGTAATACTAGGGGAAGCTGAGGCAGGAGGATCACAAGTTCAGGCCCTCCTCATCAGGTTAGTAAGTCTGTTTCAAAATTTTTAAAAAATAATAAAAAGAGGGCTGGGGATATAGCTCAGTTGGTAGAGTGCTTGCCTCTCAAGCACAAGGCCCTGGGTTCAATCCCCAGCACCGCAAAAAAAAATAAAAATAAAAATAAATAAATAAATAAATAAATAAATAAATAATAAAAAATAAAATAGAAAGGGCTGGGGTTGTGGCTCAATGGTAGAGTGCCCCTGGGTTCACTCTCCAACAGCAAAAAATAAAAAAAACAAATAAATAAATAAATTTCAACACACGAGCCATTGGAATCACAGCAGGCCCAGTGGAGAATTCTAGACTGAAAATATCCTGCTTTTAGAGTTCTTTTTTTCTTTTTTTGCTTTTGTTTTCTCAGTGCTAGGGATGGAACCCAGGGCCTACATGTAGGTTAGGCAAGCAGTCTACCATTGAGCCACACACCTAGCTCCTGTCTTTACCTTTCGATCTTTGTTCATTTGTTTTAGTTGTAGGTGAACACAATACCTTTATTTTTTATTTTATGTGGTTCAGAGGATCAAACCCAGATCCTCACACATGCCAGGCGAGCACTCTACCACTGAGCCATAACCCCAGCACACAGCTTTAGATCTCTGAGGCCCTGGCTGTATTGTCATCTAGCTTCCAGGGTGGTCATATGAAGTTTGAAGCCATTGTGTTCATTTTGTTACATCTTTCTTTTGTTTGTTTTCCCCTTGAGAGATGGTAGGATCTTCTCTTGGTCTCCAGTGCTCTGAAATTTCTTAAGGGTGTGGACCCATTTTTATTAATTACATCTGGCAGTTGGTGGGCCCTTTCAATCTTAAAATTCTTGTCCATCAGTTCTGGGATGTTTTCTGTAATTTTGCTTCTTTTTTGGGCAGGGGGTAATATTGGGGATTGAACCCAGGGCCTTGCACATGCTAGGTAAGTATTCTTTCATTGAATTATAGCCTCAGCTCTTTTTATTTTTTATTTTAAGACAAGATCTTACAACGCTGCCCAGGCTGATCTTGAACTTGAGATACTCTTGCATCAGCCTTCCAAGGAGCTGGGATTTCAGGTATGCACCACTATGCCCAGCTCACTGTTTCTCTTTTTTTCTTTTTTTGGTACCTAGGCCTGAACCCAGGGACCCTCAACCACTGAGCCACATCCCCAGTCCTTTTTAAATTTTTCTTAGATGTTGTTGGACCTTTATTTTTTTATTTTTAATTTTTTATTTTTTTAATTTAGAGACAGGGTCTCACTGAGTTGCTTAGGGCCTCGCTAAGTTGCTGAGACTGACTTTGAACTCGAGATCCTCCTGCCTCAGTCTCCCAAGTGTTGGGATTACAGGCATGTGCCACCTTTTATTTATTTATTTTTACGTGGTGCTGAGGATTGAACACAGTGCCTCACATATGTTAGGCAAGCGTTCCACCACTGAGCCACAACCCCAGCCCACCCCAGTCCTTTTTATTTTTTATTTTGAGACAGGGCCTTGCTAAGTTGCTTAGGGCCTCACTAAGTTTTTGGGGCTGGCGTTGAACTCATGATTCTCCTGCCTCAGCCTCCTGAGCTACTGGGATTACAGGTGTGTGCCACCACACCTCCTTGCCTGGCAGCTCACTGTTTCTTTTCTTTTTAAAAATAGTACATGGACTCAATGTCTTTATTTATTTTATGTGGTGCGGAGGATCAAATCCAGTGCGTCACACATGCTAGGCAAGCATTCTATCATTGAGCGACAACTCCAGCCCCAAGATAACGGTTTCTTTTTTTTTTTTTTTTTTTTTTTTTTGCGGTCCTGGCGATTGAATCCAGGGCCTTGCGCATGCAAGGTTAGCATTCTACCAACAGAGCTACATCCCCAGCCCAGATCACTGTTTCTTAAACAGCTTTTAACCAGTTATTTTTATTCCTCTCCCTTCTCATTCACTTCCAGAGCCATTTGATGACACCATTCCTGAGCATTTTGAGGCTTCTATAATATAGATCCAGATTGATCCTTACCATTCCCTGAAGCCAATGTGGTTCTCATCTCTCTTGGATGTGCCAAGTCAGTAACCTCTGGCACATTGACCGTCTCCCCTCCATAATGATGTCACTGTTCTTTCTCTTCTTATGAATTCCCATCTTTTGGGGTCTAAGTCTTTTCAAAATTATCTTTAATGCCTTTTTGAAAAAAATCCCTTTAAACTGGGCATGGTGGCACCACCTATGATCCCAGCAACTTGGGAGGCTGAAGTAGGAGGATCAGAAGTTTGAGGCCAGCCTGGGCAATTTAGTGAGGTCTTATCTCAAAACAACAACAACCAAAAATATCAAAAGGGCTAGGGGCATAGCTTAGTAGTGGAGTGCTTGCTTAGCATGAGTAAGGCCCTGAGTTCAATCCCCAGAACTATGCAAAAAACCCCAGACCTTTTAAGCTGGCCATAGTGACCCACAAATGTAGTCCCAGTTATTCCAGAGGCTAAGGAGGAGGGTCACTTGAACTCAGGAATTCTAGACCAGCCTCGGCAATATCTTAAACAAAAATATCCCTTTTTTGAAGTTTTCATAGGAAAACAAACTTGATATATCTATTCATTTTACTCTTTTACTAGAAGACTTTATTATTGTTATTTTTTAAATAATATGTTAACAGATTTCTCTTTTTCTTTCTTTTGCAATCCTGGGAATCCATTGCTGGGCCTCCTGCATGCTAGCCAAGTGCTCTACCACTGAGCTACGTCCCCAGCCCTTCTTTTTTACTTTGAGACAGGGTCTTGCTAAGTTGCTCAGGCTGGCCTTGAACTTGTGATCCTCCTGCCTCCATCTCCCAAGTCACTGGGATTATAGGCACCTGGTTAAAAAATATTTCTTAAAGACAGGCTCCTGCTCTGTGGGGCTTCTTCTCTGTAGGTATGTTGACAAATAGCAAGGACAGTCATTTTCTTAGTTCTACACCATTTTACTTTGTTTTAGTATCCAGTGTTTCTCACAGAAGTAGGACAAGGCTCTCTAGTACGCTATCCATTTTTCAAAGGAGGAAAGCGAGACTCAGAAGAGAAGTGACAACCCAAAGTCACCAGGGAGTAGGTTGGGGAACCTAGATTCCAAAGCAGGTTTTAGAAGTCAGTATTGTGCAAGGCACATCAGCTGCTAGATAGGACTTGATGGTCTAGTTTCTCAATGTGATCCTCACTATACCTGCTTTGCAATTGACTGAGATGTTTCTTAAAGATCCAGACTTTTGGGCCCCACCCCACACCTACAGAATAGAAAACTCTTTGACTGGATTCAGACATTTGTAGTTTTTGGAAGCTTTTCTAGTGTACATTACATTTTTCCTTATGCACAATAATTTTGGGGTGTGGATGCTAGGGATCATATTTAAGACCTTGGGCATGCTAGCCAAGTGTTCTACCACTGAGCTGTACACCTCCACCCCCAGTACAATTTTATTTATTTACTTTTTAATTTTTTTGTGGCACTGGGGATTGAATTCAGGAGCATTCTGTTACTGAGTTACATCTCCAACCTCTTTTGAGACAAGATCTTGCTAAATTGGTCAGACTGGCTTCAAACTTGCAATCCTCCTGGCCCAGCCTCCTGAAATGTTGAGATTACATGCATGTGCTACCACACCCAGCTCTTTTCTTTTTTAGTGCTGGGGGATATGACCCATAGTGTCATGCATGCTAAGTAAGCGCCCCACAGTATCTTTTGCACACAGGTGCAAAAATAGATGTTTAGATAAGTAGGCTTTACAGAGAAGGTGACACATAAATTTGTCTATGAAGCTGGGTTGAATTTAGGTACCTGGAGAGGGTGGGGAGGAGGAGAGCCCTATCAGTTTTGTCTGATGGAGAATTTAAGCTTAGGTCTTTCATTGTTCCTCTTCATTATTGTCATCATCATTGTTCCATCTCCTTCTTCAGCCTTCTTCCCAAAGCTCAACAGCCTTTTCATGGGCTGAGCACAACAGAATGTTCTGGTGGTGTAGCATATAAAGGACATACTCAAGGCTGACAAGCAAAGATGGATAAACAAGAAAAGGACACAAAATCACAGGTGACCTGGGAAGGCCAGGTGCAGAGCACATCATCATGGGCAGACATAAGTGAGGTGGAAAATGCCACCCATAACATGGGTGGATGTGAAGATTACTCAAAGAGACAGATGTAAGAAGTTCACACACGAAGACATAACAAACTCCATGCCCAGACATAAAGGAATGCAAAGAACACCTGCAGTGGGATAGCTGAGGGGCCTACAAAACTGAGAAGGGCTTAACCCTAAGTACCCAACATTGGCTTCCAGCTCCCTGTCCATCTTTCTGTCTCACTGGTTGCTGCACTGGGAGTCCAGGCCCCAAGCTCCAGGGTAAATGTGCTCCTGGATGAGCATTGTGGTCTTGGAAAAGAATGACTGCTACCTCCCTCTATGTCATATTTATTTCAGCTCTCAGATGTTTAGTATTAGGGCTTCAGTCTCTCTTCGTTCTGGCTTGCAGATCAATGTTCTACAGGTCCCTCGGGTCCTGGCTCTTTTTAGGGCATTTTATGGTAACTTCCAAGTCCAGGTCCAGTCGACTCCGGGCCTGCCAGGCCGCTTTCCCTTTATTTTCTCACTCCTCCACCTTCCCATACTCCCTCTCTTTCCCGACATCACTTGCAGTCTCTAAGCGCACCACATCTCCCATAAATCTTAGCGCCCAAGGGGCAATCCTGGGAACTTCAAGTACCGAAATGCTCTCCGTCTGACTGCGTAACTACCGCGGTGACCGATGGGGTTTGTAGTCACTCAGGAACTGTCAAGCTACCAAAAAAAAAAAAAAAACTACTCATCCCAGGAGTCCCTGCGACAGAGGCGGGTTTCCCCTCCTGTCTTCCTGCGCACCCCTTAATCCTCCCTCGGACTGCAACTCCCGCCATGCCTTGCGCCGAGATCCGTGTGGAGAATGGAGCTGTATCCAAAGTGTTCCCTGGTAGTTGTAGTTCCTATGTTGGTGAGGCGAGGAGGAGGCGGAGTGACTCGGCGGCCATTAGCTGTGTGTAGTTGCCTGGGACTAGGAGCTTAAGTGAAGAGGCAAGCCTTATTCGGTGGAAATCAACTGTGGCCATGGGCTCCTGCCGGGGCTAGTCCTAGAATACGGAGCAGGCGGGCTTTTCGGCTTTCCGCCCCGCCCTGTGGCGGGGCCTACTAGGCCTCCGGGCATCCCCGGTCTCAAGTAGGCCTAGTCTGCCGGCAAGGGCGCCCCAAAGGCGGGAGGCGCCATGTCGCTGGTTGCTTACGCCAGCAGCGATGAGAGTGAGCCAGATGAGGCTGAGCCCGAGCCGGAGGAAGAGGAGGTGGCGGCTCCTGCGTCTGGGCCCACTTTAGGGGGCTTGTTCGCTTCTCTCCCCGCACCCAAGGGTCCGGCCTTGCTGCCTCCGCCCCCCCAGATGCTGGCCCCTTCCTTTCCCCCGCCGCTGTTGCTGCCCCCACCCACCGGAGACCCCAGGCTCCAGCCTCCTCCCCCCTTGCCCTTCGGCCTGGGAGGCTTCCCCCCACCTCCAGGCGTGAGCCCAGCTGAAGCGGCGGGAGTTGGGGAGGGGCTGGGATTGGGGTTGCCATCGCCCCGAGGCCCCGGCCTCAGTCTGCCCCCCCCTATTGGCGGTGCCGGGCCCCCCCTGGGGCTTCCCAAGCCAAAGAAGAGGACAGAGCCGGTGAAGATCGCGGCGCCGGAGCTGCATAAGGGGGATGTGAGTATCCGGGGAGGGCACCCCCAAACTCTCCATCGGCTTTGAGCTCAACTGACTGGTGGAGATTACGGGACTCCTTGTTATAAACTCATCCCTTGACTCAAAGCCACTGGAATCCTCGTACAGTGTGAATAATTGAGCTGAAGTTTGTCAACTTTGGGGAATTAGGGTGTTTGGCCATGCGGGTTTTCAAAGCTGGGCTCGTCTGCAGAGGGCCGCATATTATCATCACCTGGCACTGACAGGCCCGGGTTCCTGTCTCGGGACCCACCGCTCCCCATTCAGTATCTTCATCTCAGGCTTACTTTTTCCACTCTTCTCTCCTGAGGGACAGGATGAAGTCTGGCATCTGAAGAAAAGACAGGGAACTGGCTATCCAGGACCAACCTTTTTCTTTGCCGTCGAACTCAGAAGCATCAGGGCTTGGAGGAAAAGGATAGGATTCCCCAACACTATTTTTGAGGGCAGTTAGAGAAGAAATTGAATATTTGTTGATAGGCAGGCACTGATCCTTTCCTTCAATTACTGTAGCACTCTGGGAGATAGTATACTGTGTTCACAGAAGAGAAACAGGAGGTTAGCCCTCTGGATATTACCTGGTAAAGGGCAGAGTGGAGATTAAAAGCTGGGTCTGTGTAAATCTCAGACCTATGCCTGGGTTTCACCATTTGGTATTTTCAATCTTAGGCAGGTTAGGATGCTTGGGTACTATTTCTAGAACAGGCTCTCATACTTATCTTGTTTCTAGATGTTGGAGCAGAAAAATAGCACAGGACCACTTCCTGAGTAAAGGCTTTGAGGATAAAGGTGATTGTAAGCCAAGGCACAGGGAATGGTTTAGAGTTCCCAGAGAGATCTTTTCTTTCTCTCCTCTGAGAAGGTAATTGGTCAATCCCTGGCTCACTTTTGATAACCCCCCCCCTTTTTTTTTTGTACTGGGGATTGAACCCATGGACCATTCACTCTACCACTGTGCTGCTCCACTAATCCTTGTTATTTTTTGAGACAGGATCCAGCTAAGTTTTCCAGGCTGGCCTGGAACTTGGGATCTTTCTGCCTCAGCCTCCCTAGCTGTTGGGATTATAAGCAGGGGATTTCAAGTTTAGCTGATCTTGATCTTATATTTCTTTAATTTTCTAATTCTGCTTGTGGCAGAATTAACATTTATGGTTTCTTCCTCCAGGTATCTTAATGTTTTATCCCTCCCTTGTTAAAGTCTTGGCTTAAAAAGTATGGTTCTGCTGGGTGCAGTGGCACACACCTGTAGTCCCGTTGACTCAGGAGCCTGAGATAAGAGGATCCCAAGTTTGAGACCAGTTTTCAGCAATTTAGCCAGGACTCAGCAACTTAGTGAGATCCTGTCTAAAAATAAAAAAATAAAAAGTGATGGGATGTAGCACCTGGGTTTAATCCCCATACCAAAAACAAACAAACAAACAAATAAACCCAAAAAACCCATGTTTCTCAGTGAGAACTTCTCCAGTCTACCTCGTTAACCATTTGCCCTATGGTCCCAAATGGGGAATGCGCATAAAAACTTACATATAGTATAAAGTATATAATAATTATATAATAATAATGATGACATAATTATATAACTATTAGATAGTATTAATATGATGTAATATATAAGCTTTATATTATGATGTCAGCCAATTTTAATGTACCTTTGTCAATTTTGTTGAAACATTCACAGAATTGAAAACTGGGACTTAATGAGTTTTCAGTTGCAATTGCCTTTCACCTGTTACTCCTGGTCCCCCTTTGTTTTGTTTTTTTCCATAACATTTAATCACCATTTAACATAACAATATAATTTTTTTTTTTTTTTTTTTTTTTTGGAACCGGGGATTGAACTCAGGGGCACTCAGCCACTCAGCCACATCCCCAGCCCTTTTTTGTATTTTATTTAGAGACAGGGTCTCACTGAGTTACTTAGCGTCTTAACTTTGCTGAGGCTGGCTTTGAACTCGCAATCCTTCTGCCTCAGCCTCCCAAGTGCTGGGATTGCAGGTGTGCACCGCCACCGTGCCCGGCTTACATAACAATATAATTTATTTGCTTCCCTTCTACTAGTATACAAACTCCATGAAGGCAGGGATTTTTTTTTTTTTTTTCTTAAATTCATTGCTGTATTTCTAGTGGTTAAAACTGGTGTATATTGAGAAATCCATAATTTTTTCCTGAGTGAGTAAACCTAAATGAACATGGATTCTTCCTGGAAGGAGGTTCCAGAATATCCTTCCTTATCTTCCCCCAAACTCTTCCATATCATTCCCCTCTTCTTTTCTTGCCTGAATCTGTCTTTTCTAAGATCCAAAAAAAGCCTGTTGTTCCATTGCAACTTACCTTGGCCCTCATCTAACCTGGGACAAGAAAAAGTCTGTGAATGAGATAGGAAAATAGGTACATTTCCTTGGCCTCTTGTTTTTTTTCCTTTTCCCTCTTTTTTTCCCCCAGACTTTCTCTGGGCCAAATTGTGATGTGTGGGGGGTGGGAAGGTGGTGCCTTGGGCCAGCCCTGACCCTTTCTGGAATGATAGTGGAAAGGGCTCATTTCTAGCGTAGTGAAGGTAGCATCTGAAAAAAACTGTGTGTAGAGTGTCGGTTGGCTGAAGTGGCAGAAAACTCTTGAGAACTCTTTTTTTTTTTTTTTTTTGGTGCTGGGGGTTGGACCCAGAGGTGCTTAACCACTGAGCCACTTCCCCAGCCCTTTTTTTTTTTTTTTTTTTAAATATTTTTTTAGTTGTCAATGACTATTTCATTTATTTATATGTGGTGCTGAGAATCGAACCCAGTGCCTTACACATGCATTACACATGCCAGGCAAGTGCTCTACCACTGAGCCACAACTCCAGCCCCCCCAGCTCTTTTTTATTTTATTTAGAGATAGGGTCTAAGTTGCTGAGGCTGGTTTTCAATTTGTGATCCTCCTTCCTCAGCTTCCCAAGCCTTTGGGATGACAGGTGTGTGCCACCATGCCTGGTATGGACTTCTGGTTTTGTTTTCAAGTCTTGCACTTAGTAGTCTTTCAGTGCATGTTCAGAAGAATGAATTAATTTCCTTTAGAGTTTGGTGCTAAAGTAGAAACAATTAACTGTGAACTCCCATTCATTCATTCATTCATTTCCTGTTGAGCTGCTTTTTTGTACCTGGAGCTAAGAATAGTTAACATAATAGACCCTGCCCCAAAGAAGCTGGCTTATTAGTCTCCTCGATGGGTAAGGAAATGGATTTCAGGTCAAGTCAGAGAAGAACTGAGGTAGAGCTCGTGTAATGGGAGTACCCCTAACATGAGCTGATCCCATCTGGGGAGATAAGAGACTTGTGGCAAGGGATGAGATGTTTAAACAGTGATAACACAGATGAGTAGGAGGTAGCCAGAGAAAGCGGGTAGTGTGAGGAGGAGTGTATCAGGCAGAGGAAACAATGTACAAATGCTTGGAGGTGAGAGAGTGAAGATGCTTGGGGGGACCTCCAGTGAGGCACTGGCTAGAGCACATGGGTGGGGAGTGGAGAGAGATGGGGTGGAGAGGGAATGGGCCTTGCATGCTGTGCTGAGATCCTTCTATTTCCTTCTGGAGTAGTGAAGAATGCTTACAGACTGAGCAAGAATTCTCTCTCATCAGACTGGTGAGGTACAATGTGAAATGCACATTGTTTGGATGGCAGGGGAGGGAGAGAACCTAAGGGTCAAGGTGTATTTGGGAGGTAGAAGTGATAGTTTCTTTTTTTGTTTTGTTTTTTGTTTTTTTGTACTAGGGATTGAATCCAGAGGTGCTCTACTACTGGGCTATAACCCCAGCCTTTTTTTAATTTTTTAAGGTACCAGGAATTGAATCCAGGGGTGTTTACATCCCTAGTGCTTTTTATTTTTTATTTTGAGACAGGGTCTCATTAAATTGCTTAGGGCCTTCCTGAGTTGTAGAGGCTGGCATTGAACTTCTGATCCTCCTAAGTGGAGTTGCCTCTAGGATTACAGGCATGGACCATTGCGCCTGGCCCTTTTTTATTTTATTTTGAGACAGGCCTCAAACTTGGCTCCTCCTGCACCAGCCTCTGAAATTGCTGGAATTATAGGCATGCGCCATTGTGCCCAGCTAGGGGATTGATTTTGGATGTCTCTAGTGAAGGAGAGGATTGAAGACTGATCTTGTTTTTTGGCCGAGGCAGCTGAGAAGGTAGTGGTGCCAGGAGGCAGAACAAATCTGGGATTAGATAGATTTCATTGGTTGCAAGTATAAAATCCAATTCAAGATAGTTTAAATGATAAAGCTTCAACTGGGCATATACCTGTAATCTCAGAAGTTTGGAAGGCTGAAGCAGGAGGAGAGCAAGTTGGAGGCCAGTCTCAGCAATTTAACAAGACCCTCAGTGACTTAGTGAGACCCTTTCTCAAAATGAAGAAATTAAAGAACTGGGGATGTAGCTCCATGCTAAAGCATCCCTGGGTTCAAACCCCAATACCAATCAAATAAATCAATAAAATAAAATGATAAGATATCATATACATACTGCAATACCTCTGAAAGGGTCTGGTGTCAGGAACAGGATCTTTTGGGGACCTGTGCAGTTGCTCTTTGCACACTCATTTCACTCATTTCACTCATTCAGTTTCTTTCAGCAGATCCTCCCCCTCCACACACACTTTTTTCTTTGGTACTAGTTGGATCTAGGGACACTCTAACATTGATTCTCATCCCCAGCCCCTTTCTTTTTTATTTTGAGTCAGGGTCTCTCTAAGCTTCTGAGGCTGACCTCAAACTAGAGATCCTACTGCCTTAGCCTTCTGAGTGGCTGTGATTACAGGTGTGTGCCCCCATGCCCAGCCTTTACAGGTTTTTATTTCTTCCTTTTTTGAGATCCCCCAGATTATCTTCAGTCCCAATTCTGGTGATCTAGAGAATTTTGATTGATTTGATTTGGATCAGTTTTTTGGATCATCAGTAGTCAAGGTAGTACCAAATTTTTCTCCAGGTGCATTACTAAATCACCTTTATAGTCAGCTTTTGATTTAAGTGGGGAATTAGGAATGATCCATAGAGTAGACAATCATTCTCTTTCTCTTTTCCCTTCTTACCCTTCTTGCTCTGACCCACGCTTCATTGGTTGATTTCATGTGCTCACGGAATGCCAACTTTTTAAATTAAGATTAAAAAAAAAAATTGGAAGAGTAATTATGCTTGAAGAGTTTTCATATAATGTATATTCCAAAGCAAATAGAAATTTTAGGATTGAGACTGGGAGTGTACTTCAGTGGAAGTACACACAAATAAGACTCTGGATTCAATCCCCAACACTGCAAGAAGAAAAAAACAAAAAGAATAATTTTTTTTTTTTTTTTTTTTAGTTATCTGGATTAGTGTTACCACTACTTTCAGATTATTTACTGCCATAGTGGAAAATGTGAAACTCTGAGGCTGAGATTTCACTAATTTTTGTCATTTTTACTTTTTTACCCCCTCCCTAATTTTTGTTATTAGTAGTAACCAAATAATTAAGTTACCTGCAGCTGATTTAGCTTAAGGTTTGGTCCTAGTCTGAAAGGGAAGGGTGAGCGTGCTAATATTTGTGGGTACCTGCTGAGTGTCGCCACTGTGCTGGGCTCTTTCCTCTAGTTTACTGAAAAGGAAGAAGGTTTAAGGAACAGAGGCAGTTTGCCTAAAATCACACAGTGTACGAGTAGCAGCGGTTGATTTGAACCTAGAGGTGTTCTGTTCTTAGTGTCTACTGAAAAGATGGATGGAGGAGCCATGGGTAGCCAGAAATCAGAAAGCAGGACAATCAAGGAGTACAAAATTGGGAGAGAAAACAAAATCCTAACTGAAGGGCAGCTATAAGCAGAAGATACTTGAGACCAAAGAGTTAAAAAAAAAAGTTGACAAATCTAACTAATCAGGATAACAGTAGTGATTAGAATTTGGAGCCTGGTGTGGGGTGGGGTGTCTATTCTTGGACCCTTATTTCCTCCTTGGCTCCTGGCCCTGGCAGCGAGTGATTGCTTTTTGGAGAGGGAGTCTCTCTGAACCAGAGCCTGGGAAGATAAGAGGGAGGCTG
Source organism: Glaucomys volans (assembly GCA_020662805.1). NCBI lineage: Eukaryota > Metazoa > Chordata > Mammalia > Rodentia > Sciuridae > Glaucomys > Glaucomys volans. The sequence continues at coordinate 235,302 of JAJEJO010048034.1, forward strand.
CCATGGGGAATGAGGCTCTGATAGATTAGCAGATCCCACTGGACCCTGCTTAATGGAATATGTCTGTTTCCGTTCTTGCTCAGCAGTCTAGGGGTGTGTGTGTGTCTTGTCACTCTTGGCAGATTGAGCAGAGAGGACAGTGGTGGCCATTGAGGCTCAGGTTCTTGTGAGGCCAAGAAGAAATAGAATACTTTCTTAAGAGACAAAACCAGTTTGTGCCTCTAAAACCATGTGTGCTTGTTCTGACTCGTCATCCTTCAGCCCCTAGGGCCCTGGTGTTTCCACCATTGCCCTTCTCTCTTGGTCCGATGGCACACACACTTAGATCACTTGAGTAACTTTAGGAGTTGAATCTATGATCTCCATGCAGTGTACTCCTGAGAAGAGCAGTTTGGAGATGCCTTACTGTTTTAACTTTTCATTGCTGTGACCAAAATACCTGACAAGGACAATGTAGAGGAGGAAAAATTTATTTGGGGCTCATGGTTTCAGAGGTCTCAGTTCATGGTTGGCAGATCCCAAGGCAGACTCTTCATGGCAGAAGGGAGTGGCCAGGGAAAACTGCTTGGTTTATGGCAGGCAGGAGGCAGAGAGAAAGAGAAAGGAGCCCTGGTTGTATATAGTCCAGGCCCCATTGATCTATCTCTTCCAGCCAGCCCTACCTGCCTGCAGTTACCACCCAGTAGTCCATTCAAATAATTTATCAGCCAGGTGCAGTGGTGAATGCCTGTTATCCCAGCAACTCTGGAGGCTGATGCAGGAGGGTTGCAAATTTGAGGCCAGCTTAGAAAACTTAGTGTCAAAACTTAGTCTCTAAATAAATAAATAAATAAATAAATAAATAAATAAAGGCTAGGGATGTAGCTCAGTAGTAGAGTGCCCCTGGATTCAATCCCCAATATCTACAGGTATGGGGGGGGTGATTAATCTGTCAAATGGATTATTCCAATGGTAAGGTTGAAGTTCTCTTAATATATCATTCACTTCCTATATTGCCTAACATTAACTTTTTGGGGAACATTAAAGATCCAAACCATAACACAAAGTTAAACAGAAATACCATATGATCCACCAATTTTACTTGTAGGTGTAAAGAATTGAAAGCAGGGACTCAGAAGCATAGTATACCGGTGCTACTCAGTAGCCAGAGGTGACAGCAACCCAAGTGTTCATCAAAGACGAATGGATTGGGACCTGGGGATATAGCTCAGTTGGTAGAGTGCTTGCCTCATAAGCACAAGGCCCTGGATTCAATCCCCAGCACTGCCAAAAAAAAAAAAAAAAAAAAGATGAATGGATAAACAAAGTATGGCATATACACCTACCAGAATATTATTCAGCCTTGGAAAGAGACAAAATTCTTACACAACTCTAACATGGTTGGACCTTGGAGACATTATGCTAAGTAAAATAATCCAAACAAAAAGGAAAAATGTCAGCTGGGTGTGGTGGTGCACACCTGTATTCCCAGTGGCTTGGGAGGCTGAGGCAGGAGGATCAGGCAGCCTCAGCAACTTAGTGAGGCCCTAAGCAACTCAGTGAGACCCTGACTCTAAATAAAATATGTATATATAAAAGAAAGGGCCTGGGGATGTGACTCAGTGGTTAAGTGCCCCCAGGTTCAAGCCTCAGTCTCAAAAAAAAAAAAAAAAAAAGAAGTCATGATTCTATTTACAGAGATGCTGAGAAGATGCAAATTCATGGAAGCAGAGGTAGCACAGAGGTCAGTAAGAGCTGGGGGAGGAGGAACGGGGGGCTTAACAGGGACAGAATGTCTAGGATGATGAAAGTTCTGAAAATAGATGGTGACAGTGGTTGCCGAACATTGAAAATGAACTTAATGCCTTTGAATTGTACACTTGGAAATGGTTAAAGCTGGTCACAGTAGCACATGCCTATAATCCGAGTGACCTGCAAGGATGAGGCAGGAGGATTGCATGTTTGAGGCCTGCCTGGGCAATTAAGTAAGTCCCTGTCTCAAAAAATAAGGGCTGGGGATGTAGCTCTGTGGTAAAGCCCCCCTGGGTTCAATCTCCAGTGCCAAAAAAAAGTTTGGTAAATTTTATGTATGTGTATTTTACCATGATAAAGCAAGAAAACTTTTAGAAATGTTCTACACCACTCATCATTGAAGATGTCTCCTTCATGTCTAAATTAAATCCAGTGTGCTTAGGGTAAGCCTGTTGCCTCTAGCCTAGTTCATGATAGCAGCTGAATTGATTTCCTTTCAAATGCTTCAAGACAGCTCTATTCCTCCAGGATGACTGGAGAATATAACACATGCTTTATCTTTTAGCATTCGGATTAGTCTATACTGAAATTTCTTTTTTTTTTTTACTGGGGTTTGAACCCTGGGGTGCTTTACCACAGAGCTACATCCCAGCCCTTTTTGTTTTTTATTTTGAGACAGGGTCTCACTAAAGTTACTTAAGGCTTTGCTAAATTTCTGAGGCCTCAGCCTCCCTAGTGATTCGAATTATAGGTGTGCACCACCATGCTCAGCTGACATTTATTTTCTTTGGTTAAGTGTTAAGATAATTGTTTGCTATATTTCTGTTTCTTGTTAGTTTCTGTTTCCTGAATGCCTAAAAGTGCTTTGAGTGGCATTTAAACTTCTTTCTATAGGGAACCCATCTGTCCCATGTGTCCATCCTCTTCTTGAATAGGCATACTGAGGTTAGTGCAGGGGGCAAGCTATAGATCCACATTCTGTTTTTCTGTCTTCCAGGTCCTCTAGGCTTCACCTTGGCTTTGAGTAGATTATTTTTTTTATTTTTGGGTACTGGGGATTGAACCCAGGGGCATTTAACCACTGAACCACTTATGCAGTCCCTTTTTATATTTCATTTTGAGACAGGGTGTCACTAAGTTGCTTAGGGCCTGGCTAAGTTGCTGAGACTGTCTTTGAACTTGTGATCCTCCTGCCTCAGCCTCCTGAGCCTCTGGGATCACAGGAGTGCACCACTTCTCCCAGGCTGTGGGTGGGTTATTGAATCTTTCTCTAAGTGCTGTCAGCTGTTAGAGGTAAACATTTATTTTTACCACTCCCTCAAAGGTGAGTAATCATGACTTAGCACATTAGGGACTCAGCATACTTCAGAGGTTTTTATTTTTGTGTTCTGTTTCAGGGACTTTGCCACAGTGAATTTAATGAGGTGACTTATGAAAGGGTTCAGTAGAAATTTAATATAAGATGCACAAAGAATGTTGTTTGGGAGTAGCTATAGCAAATCCAAAAATCATAGGGTATTCCAAAGTACAGTTTTTTTTTTTTTTCTTTTTCTCTTGTGCTTTTAAACTTTAAAACTCAGCTTGTCAGTATAATGAAGACAACCTGTCACCTTAAAGTAAATTGAATTTTTTTCCCACAGCTGATCTGGCCTTCAGTTCTATTAGCTATAGGACAGTTTGCCTACACTCCCACAGTGGCTTCTTTTTGTTTGTCTCAGCAAGTGAAAAGAATATGTGTAATTTTTATAAATGGTCTTAAATTTGGATAAAGTGTGTTTATTTTCAGATCATTGCCATTGGATCTGTTACATAAGGTGTTAAAGTTTAAATGTGACCCAGGACTCCATGAAAACCTCTGGTCTGCCAGAAAGGAGATAGATAGGTCTTCGGGGTCAGAAGACAAAGGGGATGGTCAAATGACCCTTAAGAGAGGCAGTGGAGTTTGGAACAGAAAGAAAAGGTAGAATATGCTTAGGTGATGGTACTTGAGATTTTCTCTTGGTTGAGTTTTGATGTCTTGGCACTCCAGAGAGAATAATCCTTGAACTCTGTTTAGAATTTTATTTTATTTTTTCATTCAAAATTTTTTTTAAATTTTTAAATGTTTTAATTAGTTACGTATGACAGTACAATGCACTTTAACTTTTTTAAATTAAAAAAAAATGTTAGCTGTAGATGGACATAATACCTTCATTTTAATTATTTTATATGGGTGGTGTTGAGGATTGAACCCAGTACCTCACATGTACTAGGCAAGTTCTCTACCTCTGACCTACAACACCAGCTGCAGGAGTTTTAGTTTGTATACATTTGCTTGGCAGTAGCTCAGGCAGCCCTTTTTTTCACTTAAAAATTCTTTTTATATATGCATGACCGTAGAGTGTATTTTGATGTATTTACATACATGGAGTATGACCTATCCCTATTCCTACTCCCTTCCCTTCATTCCCCTTTGTCTAATCCAGGGAACTTCTCTTCTCCCCCTTGAAATATAACTGTAAGGATTACATAAAAAATTGTGAGCCAGTCGCAGTGGCATATGCCTGTAATCCCAGCTGCTCAGGAGGCTGAGGCAGGAAGAGCTGGAGTTCAAAGCCAGCCTCAGCAAAAGTGAGATGCTAAGCAACTCAGTGAGACTGTCTCTAAATAAAAAATACAAAATTGGGCTGCAGTGGTTGGGTACCCCTGAGTTTAATCCCTGGTACCCACCCCCCAAAAAAAAATTGTGAGTAAATTGCCTTATACGTTGTAGGTACTCTGTAGATGGTTTTTCTTTCCTTTGCTACCCTTTGCTTTATTTTCCACATTGAGGGTACCAGGATAGATTTCCTTGTTTGTTTTTTCCATAATACTGTGAATTGAACCTAGGGATGCTCTACCACTGAGCTATATATCCCCAGCCTCTTTTAAAAGTTTTTTACCATGAGACAAGGTTTGCTGAGTTGCCCAGGCTGGCCTTGAACTTGTGATCCTCCTGCCTGAGCCTCCTGAGTTGCTGGGATTACAGGCATGCACCACTGCGTCCAGCATTTTTTTTTTTTAATTTTTTAAATTTAGTTTCAGTTATAGATGGACACAATACCTTTATTTTATTTATTTTGTTTATGTGGTGCTGAGGATCGAACCCAGTGCCCCACGCATTCGAGGCAAGTGCTCTGAGCTACAACCCCAGCCCTGCATTTGTTTTTAAATGCATTTAGCAAGAGGTAGCAGTTAGTAATTAAAATCCTGCCTCCTGACTACTGTGATGTAGTATTCAACTGTAATGTGTGCTCTTTGCCATTAGAGTGAAGGTGAGAATATGTATATGAATAAAGCTATGCATACAGAGCAAACACCAATGAACCAGATGTAATATGATGTTATTTTATTTTGTTTTACTTATTTATTTTGCAGTACTGGGAATTGAACCCAGGGGTGCTCTATTGTGCTACATCCCCAGCTGTTTTATTTTTTAATTTTGGGACAGGATCTAGCTAAGTTACCCAAGCTGGCCTTGAACTTGGGATCTTTCTGTCTCAGCCTCCTGAATCATTGGGATTACAGGCATGTGCCAGTGCACCCAGCCTACTACTTTTATTACAGTTCTTCAGTTCTTTGTGTATTTCTCATTCTTATGGATTGTAAGTCCTTTCTTTTCTTTTCTTTTCTTTTTTTTTTTTTTTGGTACCAGAAATTGAACCCAGGGGTGCTTAATCACTGAACGACATCTCCAGTCCCTAGACCTTTTCATTTTTATTTTGAGACAGGGTCTCTCTAAGTTGCTTAGGACCTCGTTAAGTTGCTGAGCCTGGCTTTGAACTTGTGATCCTCCTGCCTCAACCCTCTGAGCCACTGGGATTATAGGTGTGTGTCACTGTGCCCAGCTGGATTCTGTCTTTTGTGGGCAGGCTACCAACACAGGGAAAATCTTGTAGCACAGGGGGTAATAAATGGTCCAGGTTGTACCTCTGGAGATATAACTGTCTAGTGGCAAATGTTACAGCTCCCTGAAGCCCTGCCTGGGACATCAGCTGGAAACTGTTATACTTAGTGTAGTGTGTTGATAGTAGGTTCTCAGTAATTATGATTGAAAGATCCTTGTAGTGCACAAATTCAAAAAGGAACTTGGGCGATTTGAAAGTCAGGATTATTACTTCTTTTTTTGGCAGTAGGGATTGAGTCTAGGGAACTCTACCACTAAGTTACATCCTCAGCCTTTTTTATTTTGAGATAGGGTCTTTCTAAATTGCCAAGTCTAGCAATTTGGACTCCTGCTTCAGCTTCCTGAGTTGCTGGGATTACAGGGTGCACCACCTTGCCCAGTGAGGATTTGAGGTCTTACATTATCTTGGAGATGGATGGCATTTTAGATTCCTGCCTAATCACCTTTATTTGCAGATGTGTAGACTAAGGCCCTGGGAACAAATGGAAAACTTTAAGGTTCTTGGTTTGGGGAGTGATTAAAAAATGTTTGCTCTTGCTATGCCTTACATCTTCCCTCACTTTAAGATGGTGAGGAATTGGTATTGAGCTAATAAAAGATTTTAGATGTTTTTTAGATGTCTTAAGAAATAGTCCTGGGCTGGGGATATAGCTCAGTTGGTAGAGTGCCTGCCTCGCAAGCACAAGTCCCTGGGTTCAATCCCCAGCACCGCAAAAAAAAAAAAAAAAAAAAAAAAAGGAAATAGTCCTGTTGAGTCAGAGGGATGACACAAATGACCTCTGTCTTACCCCAGATCTTAACAGTCATCATTTGCCTGCTTTCTTCCTGGACAGGAACAACTCTGTCTGGCAGACAATAGATCATACTTTGGAGAGGGAATGGATTTCTCCGATGGCTTTGACCTTTAATGCCTCATAGAAGAGTAGTTAACATACCACTTAATCCCACTGGACTTCCCTGGCCCTGTGGTTATGTAGTCTATGTAAGTGGTTTTAAAAGTGAAGCTGAGATTGGGTGAGATTGTGGGCCAAATCTCATTCATCTTCTAGTGGACAGATTTATAGGAAGGAGAATGGGTATAGCTTGTTCTTTCCACCACGCACTCAATGGGAGGAAATAGTCTCAATTTAACAGAATAGAAATTGATGCCAAGAAGGCTGTGCAACAAGTTTGGGGGGTTGGGGATTGAGTGACTTGGGGATTGAAAGTGTACCCCATTCTCTGAAAGCGTATGAGATCAGGAGGGAAGCTCGGCTTTAGGGTGGCTGTGCCTCTGTATAGAGGTGGAACACCCTGTCAGAGGGTCTTTGTGATCTAACCTTTTATGTACTCATTTAATGTGTTTCTTCTGCTGTCTTGAAACAGTGGGCCTTATTCCACTTCTTTTTCTCTTAGTCAGATTCTGAGGAAGATGAACCCACCAAGAAGAAAATTGTTCTTCAGGTAAGCTTGATGACATACTATAAGCCATTTTTTTCTCTTCCCACATTGTTTCCTGAAAGACTGGATTTAAAATACCTAGCAGTTTTCAAGGCATGTTTAGCTCAAGCACAAGTATTTGAGGATTGCTTAGGTCTGGCTTTGGTTTCCTTTATAGTTTCAGGCCTGGTTCATCCCCACCCTTGCCTTACTGCTTTCAGGTGTAGTTGAAGGAGTTAAACTCTTCTAGATGCAGGCAGTGGTAGGGAAGGGAACTTAATTCAGTTCATTACATTTCAGGTAAAAGGATTATTTAGGGAGGGTAGAGTAAATGGATTGGTCAGAATGATGTTAGGGAGCATCTGTATTTTAAAATTGTCCATCTTCTCCCTCTCATTTTTAACCTGGAAGTAAACACTTAAATAGTACTTTGTACCAGCCTCTGTTCTAAGTGCTTTACCAGCACTGAACTGATACTGTCCTTTTAACAGTGCCTACACCATAGTATTACTATCATTCCTGTTTGACATAGGAAACTGAGGAACCTGCCTATAGTCAGCAGCTAGTGGGGATAGAGCTGGGATTACAGTTACGTCAGGCAGTCTGAGTACAGAGTCCAAGTTCAAGACTAGAAAGCCCATGTTACTGCTGCACTGGCTGCTTCTCTATCATCAAGGCTGGAAGTCCTCAACGTGTTGATCTCTCTGCCATTTGCTTGTTTCTCCTTGTCCTAGTACTTTTACTCTGCCTGCCATGGAGTTTCTTTTCTTCTTTCCACACTTGGGGATTTAAAACACACTGTGATTTCATGTTGACACTGTGTCTCAGGGGAAAATGGTCCTGTCTCTAAAAGGTAGTTGAGGGCTGGGGATATAGCTCAGTTGGTAGAGTGCTTGTCTTGTAAGTACAAGGCCCTGGGTTCAACCCCCGGAAACACAAAAAACAAACAAACAAATAAAAGGTAGTTATCTTGGAATTCAAATCTATGATGCTGCAACTGCCTCTTCCCCTGACTGTTAAGGTGTTTTTTCCCCCTCTGGGAGGTTATAGGTTACAGGTTTTCTGGAAGTTAGAAAGACAACTGGCAAGGGTGGTGTGGCGTCTGTATTTATAGTGGGTGCTAAGCAAGAGGCATGGAAGAGGCCAGCATGCTGAGACTGAAGGAAGCTAGTCATTTATTCTCCTATTATCAGGGTGTTCCTGGAGGAGGTAGACTGGCTTAGAAGGTACCCCACAAGTAAAGGGCAGAATTCTAGATGGTAGAAAGAGATGTGTTGATAGAGGAACTGTGAACTAATGTTGGAGTGGGGACCCAGTCCTGCAAAGGGCTCTTGCCCTGATCCCAGGTGGTGCTGAGAAGGTGGCCTGAGTAGGACACTTCAGAATGGTTCCTGTGAACCTGAACCTCTGTGGGCTGCTAGGCTGGATTGATTCAAATTGTAAACTCAGTGGGAAGAGAGCTCCCCACCAGATGAGCAGTTCTCCTTCTGGACTGCCCTGGTACTCTAGGACATTGACAGTGACCTTACACTACTCTCCTTTTTCCAGTTGATACCTCTCCTCAGCCCTGTAGCTAGGCTAAGCTGGCCCTTTATCATACAGAAAGCAGGATCTGAGAGATTCTTTTTTTTTTTGTATGTATTGGGGTTTGAACTACAATCCTTTCTATTTTTCATTTTGAGACGGTTACACTAAGTTGCTGAGGCTGATCTTGAACTTCTGATCCTCTTGCCTTAGCCTCCCGAGTTGCTGGGATTACAGACATGCACCACTGCAAGATCTGAGAGATTCTTAGTAGTAGTAGGAACTCTGGATGGGCTGAGCCAATTAGCTTACAAATTGTTAAGTTAAATCCTTGACGCTGGCATTAACAAGCTAATACACCAGAGGTATAGGCCTTTCCTTGGGCAGAGGTAGGGTAGGGTGGAGGGAGGGGACTTTTGGCAGCAGGTATGAATGTCTCTTTTTTGGATAGAGCCTCATTCTTGGCTTTGGGTAGCAATTCAAAGGAAGGAAAGTTCAGAACATGGGGAGAGGTTGAGTGATTAGCTGGAGGGAGAGTTAGGTTGTTTGGGAGGACGGATGATGTGAGATTAAGAGCAACTTATTTGCCAAAGACACAAGAGTGGAGGTAGACTCTGGCAGAGGGCAGTGGACTAGGTTGGGATGGAACTTCTCACATCTGGAGAAGCAACTGCAGAAGGGTCTGATTCAGGAGTTGGTAAGCCTAGATTGGGCCTGAGTAGATGGAGGTAAGAAAGCTGCAAGGTCTGGGAAGATGTTAGGCTAGAGCACATAACTGTATTTCTTGTTTTTCATCGTTACTAGTACATATCCTGAAATCTCACTTGGCATTTTTCTTTCCTTCTGCCCAATCCACGGCTCATCAGGGATCCAGCGAGGGGACTGGTTTGTCTGCCTTGCTTCCCCAACCTAAAAACCTGACTGTGAAAGAGACTAACAGGTTGCTCCTGCCCCATGCCTTCTCCCGGAAACCCTCAGATGGCTCCTCTGATATCAAGCCCTCCAGACTGGCTTCTAAGACCAAGCCCTCCTCTCTTGCTCCTATTGTGGGTACCACAACCACTACTCCGTCACCCTCTGCCATCAAGGCTGCTGCCAAGAGTGCTGCCCTACAGGTGACGAAGCAGATCACACAAGAGGAGGACGACAGTGATGAGGAAGTGGCCCCCGAGAACTTTTTCTCCCTCCCTGACAAGGCTGAGCCACCTGGAGTTGAGCCATACCCTTACCCTGTCCCCGCTGTCCCTGAAGAGCTGCCTCCAGGCACGGAACCAGAGCCGGCTTTCCAGGACGATGCAGCCAATGCCCCCCTTGAGTTCAAGATGGCAGCAGGCTCAAGTGGGGCCCCTTGGATGCCGAAACCTGGGGATGACTACAGCTACAATCAGTTTTCCACATATGGCGATGCCAATGCCGCTGGTGCTTATTATCAGGTGGGTAAGGGGCACAGACAGCAGGCCAGGGAATGTTTGAGCTAGCAATGTGATCTTAAAAAACAATCCTTTATTTTGAACCTTATGGATCTTAGTTGATAAAGTCTTGAAGTTTGTTGACAACATAATCACCACCTTTATTCTCTGTGTTAGCTTTCTATCACTGTGACAAAATACTTGAGATAATCAACTTAAAAAAAAAGAATGTTTTGCTGGGCATGGTGGCGCACGCCTGTAATCCCAGCACTTGGGAGGCTGAGGCAGGAGGATCACAAGTTCAAAGCCAGCCTCAGCAACTTAGCGAGGCCCTAAGCAACTCAATGAGACCCTCTCTCTAAATTAAATACACAATAGGGCTGGGGATGTGACTCAGTGGTGGAGTGCCCCTGGGTTCAATCCCTAGTGCCAAAAAAAAAAAAAAGAAAGAAAGAAAGAAAGGTTTATTTTGGCTCACAGTTTTAAAGGTTTCAGTCCTGGGTTGTTTAACCCTGTTGCTGTTGGACTTGTAATAGGACATTATATCATGGTGGGATGAATGGCAGAGGAAGCCACTCACATCATGGTGGCTGGGGTCTCCATATCCCTTCCAGGCGCCCACCCCCAGTGACCTAACTTCCTTCCACTAAACCCCACCTCTTAAAGGCTCCACCACTTCCCAGTAGTGCCATGAAGTGGCCACTAGGCCCTTTTTTTTTTTTTTTTTTAAACACATGGGTCTTAAGGGGACACTTACCCAGACCATTTGCATTCTTTTTGGGGGGAGGGGTACTGGAGATTAAACCTAGGGTTGCTTTTACTCATCCCCAGCTTGCTTGCTTTCTTGCTTTATTTTTAATTTATTTATTTAGAGACAGGGTCTCACTAAGTTGACCAGACTGGCCTTGAACTTGAGATCCTCTTGCCTCAGTCTCTTGAGAAACTGGGATTACAGGTGTGCACCACTGCACTTGGCCCCAAACAATAGCATTCTGAAAACCAAATTTTATTGTAGGAGCTGGTGAGAGTTCAGGAGAAGATGGGAGAGGAGCAGTTTCTAATCTTAGAAAGTAGCCTCCTCAGATTTGGAGGATGAGGATTAGGGAGCCATAGTGTACACAGATAGCAGTCCAGGAAGAGTCTCCAGAGGTGGAGAATTTTGAAACAGCAGGGAGACCAGGTACGGTGGCATAGCCTGTAATCCCAGTTACTCAGGAAGCTGAGGCAGGAGGTTCACAAGTTTAAGGTCAGCCTGGGCAACTTAGAGAAACTCTGTCTCAAAAAAATAAAAAGGGCTGGGAATGTAGCTCAGTGGTAGAACACACCTGGGTTCAATCTCCAATATCAAAAATAGAAGAAAGATTTTCCCAGCAGTCGGAACTTCCCTAGATGGAGAGGGCTCCTAGAGTTGGTCTCAGGTGGTAGATGAGCAGGAGCAGCTGACTGGCCCCTTGTCTGGCAGTTGCAGAAAATTTTGCTGCCCACCTGGGATGGTTGGAAGAGGACTTAAGTCCCCTTCATCCACTGTGATTCTCTGAATTGGTCATTGTTAATTTTATTTACAGTCTTGGTGTGGGTAGGGAAAGAGGGCTTCAAGGGGAAGCCTATTCTGACCAAAGACTTTGAAAACAATTGTGTTCCCTAAATCTTTGCTCTTAAACTTTATTTGTATCTTATAGACAGATCAGAGACTATATCTCCTATCAGAGCTATTTAGAAGGAAGGAGGAAAATAATAGGGTTTTGGCTTCTCTTTCTCTCTCATTCTCTCTCTTTCTCTCTTCTTCTTTTTTGGCAGTACTGGGGGTACTGGGGGTACTGGGGACTGAACTCAGGGCTTCAAGAATGTTAGGCAAGCATTTTACTACTGAGCTACATTCCCAGCCCTTTAAAATTTTTTTTTTTTTTAAACAGTTGATAAGTTGCTGAAATAGGCCCTGAACTTGCAGTCTTTCTGCCTAAGCCTCCTGCATCACTGAAGTTACATGTGTATACCACCATGCTAGGCAGAGCACTTTATGTATTCTAGGGGACTCTGAAATTTAAGTTTTTATGAATACTACTATAGAAAAATCCATACTCTTAATTGCTTTGTATTTTTGTATATTTTTGTGTACTGAAAATTAAACCTGTTTTCCATTTAACTCATTAGAAAACGAATGTTTGTAGAGGGATAGAAACTTCTTGGAGCTTAATGTAAGCAAGGAAGAAATAGGAACTCAGTTCCTGGGTTCTCTGGTTGCCTGACTTGGCCATATTGGGGGTAGGAGGGGTGTTGCTTCTACCCCCTCTTCTCTGGGGGAGCAGAGCAGCTCAAATCTGAGGGGAATCATCAGATTCCTGCAGCAAAAGGACGGTAAAACAAACCTAGTTTGTTCCTAGCTTTGTAAGTTCCACAATGTCTTAATAGTGATTTATTTTATATCAGAGATCCACAACCTCCCCATCCCTATGCACAGTCTCCTTGTATCCAGAGGGCCTAAATGGGATGAGGAGCAGAGATGGCATGCCTCACACCTACTCATCCTGCTTACATCACACCATCGCCCACTGGGGTCTCACGAATGGGAGGAGCATAGGGGAAAAGATGGAAGTTGCCCTTGGGCAACAGCTGAGGGAGCAGGGCACAGATTGAAGCAGGAGAGAATGTCTTTATTTCTTGCCATCCTTCCCTAAAAACTCCCTATCCGTCTGGATAGAACAGATCAGACAGCTTCAGGGACTATTGGTGGGTTAGCGGATGGGTCCTGAGATCTGCGCCTTTAATTACTTCGTTTGAGGGGCTGTGGTCGCCATCTCTCCACTACCTGTTGGATGAGTGTCCTTTGTTTCTGGGTCAACCTTGTCTCATTTCCACTGTGTCTTCATTGATGTGTTCTTTTCCTCTTTGGCCACAGGATTATTACAGTGGTGGCTACTATCCTGCACAGGACCCGGCTCTGATCCCCTCCCAGGAAATTGCCCCAGATGCCTCCTTCATCGATGACGAAGCAGTAAGTTAACAAAGCACACATGACTTTTTTTTTTGTTGTTGTTGTTGTGGTGAGAATTGAATCCAGGGCCTAACTCACACTGGTCAAGTGCTCTACCAACCCCACTTTTGACATCAGGTTTCAAATCTGAAGGGGGGAATTATTTTTTTTCCACTAAGAAAAAAGAAAAAAATGAATTTATTAAATTCAAATGTTATGGTGGGGTCATGACTCCCATTTTACTGAAATAATGATTGGATTAGCAGTCAACCCCTTCCCCAACAAAAAGTAGCCTACAACCTTTTGAATTGTTAGATTTACCAGTCACTTAAAAAATTATTCAATCCTGCTAATTTCCTAAAAATAGCAGATGAGAAAACACTCTTGACTCATCCTCTGAAGCCATCTTTACTGTAATACGAAAGCCATAAAATCCAGCACAAGAACTGAAAACTGTAGATAAACCTTATGAGAAAAAAATGTTTTTAAACTGTATCATGATTAAGTTTTAGCAATTTGTAACTGAGAAACTCTAAGTAATAATGGCTTTTATAATGGAAGTTAATTTTTTTCTCATAAAAGAGGGTTAGAAGTAGGCAGGCCAGTGTGGTGTGGCAGCTCCATGGAGTTGTCAGGGATAAAATCTCCTGCTCATTGTTTTACCATCCTGAGGCTGTGGCCTTTGTTATCACAATAGCAGCTAATACTAAGCCATCAGAGGTGCAGCAGGGTGGAAAAAGAAGGGAAGGACATTTCTTCTCCCATTTTAGGAGATTACATAAAAGTTCCTAAGGGTTCTTTCATTTGTAACTCACTGACTAGAACCTGCTTGCATGGCCATATCTAGCTGCAAGGAGGTCCAGGAAATGTATTTAATTGGGTGGTACTTGCCCAGCCAAAATTTTGGTTCATTTGCACTGAAGAGGAAGGGGAGAATGGATTTTGGGAGGTACCAGCAGCTGTGTTAAATAACCCCTGAGTTTCACACAACTGTGGCACAAGCAAGGTAACAGCACTGTGTCCTGCAGCTGTCAGAACCACATCATGGGCCAGGGTTGTAGCCCAGTGGTAGAGCACTTGCCCAGCATGCGTGAGGCGCTGGGTTGGAGTCTCAGCACCACATAAAAAATAAATAAAGTAAAGGTTCATTGACAACTTAAAAAATATTAAAAAAAAAAAAAAGATACAAAGTACTGTCCTTTCTGTAGGGAACTCACAGCTTAATAGAAGGGAGCTCGACACAGTACTTCTGTGTGGAGGGTCTCATAAAAATAATTCTTAGATGTGCATGGTAGCCTCCCAGCGACTTGGGAGGCTGAGGTAGGTGGATCACAAGTTTGAGGTCGGCTTGGGCAACTTAGTGAGACCCTGTCTCAAAATGAAAAAAAGGAGCTGGGGATGTAGCTCAGTGGTAGAGTGCCCCTGGGTTTAATCCCCAGTACCCCCGCACCCCAACACACACACACAAAATCTCTACTTACCTTTCTCCAGAAAGGTGTCCATCACTTTGTACACTTCTGCCTGCTGTTGATGCTATGTTCATTCACAACCTTCTTGGCAAGTGCAATGGTTGGGTCCTTTTGCTCCTCAGCCCAGGAAGCAGTTGGGTACCCATTTGGTGGTCACATTCAGTTTTCAGTAGGTAGAGCAAGCTAGGTGGCATCAGTAACATTCAGACAGGACCTGGGTCTTAAATAAAGTTTTTGGGTGCTTTAATTCCCTTTGCTCCACACTCCCCTCCAGATACATCTCTGACTGGGGTGACCTGTCACTTTTCTTGAGGAAGAGGAAAGAGTAGCAGTCTCCTGGAGAATTTGCTGGACCCTTTTTGCGAGGCTCCACATTCTTCCTCCCATGTCTACTTTGATGTGGAGTCTGTTGATTGGTGATATTGGACTAATGAGTAGTACCAGAGTTGGAAAGAGAACTGATTTTTGGGGGAGAAATCTTGTTTTTTCCTTTTCTTTTTTTAACAACCTGGAGCCGGGCGTGGTGGCGCACGCCTGTAATCCAAGCAACTTGGGAGGCTGAGTCAGGAGGATCGTGAGTTCAAAGCCAGCCTCAGCAATTTAGCGAGGCCCTAAGCAACTCAGTGAGACCCTGTCTCTAAATAAAATACAAAATAGGACTGGGGATATGACTCAGTGGCCGAGTGTCCCTGAGTTCAATCCCTGGTTCCAAAAAAAAAAAAAAAAAAACCAACCTGAATTATTTACTCGTTTGTTTTTGACATGGTCTCTCTATGTTGTTCAGACTGGTCTTGGACTCCTGGGCTCAGGCAATTCTTTTGCCTTAGCCTCTCAGTAGCTGGGTCTATAGGTGTGCAGCACCATACCCAGCTTACCCTAAATTCTTTTATTTTTTTCATTTTATTTATTTATTTGTATGTGTGTGTGTATGGTTCTGGGGATTGAACCCAGGGCCTCAAGTGTGCTATGCACACACTCTACCACTGAAGCACATCCTCAGCCCCTTACCCTAAATTCTTTTTTTTTTTTTTTGAACCGGGATTGAACTCAGGGCGCTTAACCACTGAGGAACATCCCCAGCCCTAGTTTGTATTTTATTTAGAGACCGGGTCTCACTAAGTTGCTGAGGCTGGCTTTGAACTCGTGATCCTCCTGCCTCAGCCTCCCGAGTTGCTGGGATTACTGGCGTGCGCCACCACACCTGGCTACCCTAAATTCTTAATGTGCAAATTGTGTCTAGTTCTTTTGGGCAGATACAGTTTATACATCATTTGAGTATAGATTTATGCTATTGGTTCTCTGTACTTGCTCATGTTTGGGGACACCTCTTGTCTTCCCTTTTGTGAGATCCAAGAGACCTTGTGAGGAGCAGACCTTTCATCTTGTATCAAGAGAGGTTGGTAGATGGCAGGTGAAAGGACATGTTGCAAAGAGGAATTGGAAGTGTGGTGGGATTGATGAGTCACTAATCTCAGCTGGGTATGGTGGTGCACTCCCGACATCCCAGTGATGCAGGAGGCTGAGGCAGGAGGATCACAAGTTCTAGGCCAGTCTGGGTAACTTATCAAGACTGTCTCAAAATAAAAAATAAATAGGGGTGGGGATATAGCTTAGTGGGAGACCACCTCTGGGTTCAGTCTTCTGTACTGCAAAAAAACAGTCACTCCAAAAACTCTGGATCTTTAGTGACATCTCTTTTTCTCCTCACCTTGGTTCTTAACTCCTGCATTTCCCCTCCTTTCCCAGTTTAAGCGGCTGCAGGGCAAGAGGAACCGAGGGAGGGAGGAAATCAACTTTGTAGAGATCAAAGGTGATGACCAGCTCAGTGGGGCCCAGCAGTGGATGACCAAGTCATTGACAGAAGAGAAAACCATGAAGTCATTCAGCAAAGTAAGTGGGAAAGGCCTATTGGGTGACCAACTTGGGAAGCTGCAAAGCAAAATCTTGTCCTATTACCTGCCCAGCTTCATGTGCACCATTATAGTTACATCATTAACAAATGCTAGTTGTGCATGGTACTGGAGTATGAACCAGTCCTCACAGCATTCTAGAACTTTCTGGCATTCTAGAACTTTCCAGTATTTTAACTGAGCTCTATCTGGGTGGTGGAGACTGGTTGTTGAGAGTGATTGGTTGGAGCACTGCTGCTCGGAAGATCTCTAATGTCTTGTGGCTCCTTCCTGGGCTGGACAGAGCCCACAACCACTCTGTTCTCTCCTGATAGTCTCATTGCTCTCTCCTCCTGATAAGCTGGGACCTTGGTCTCATCACGTCTGTAAGGAGTGTGCACAACAGAGCCTCAGAAGTGCTGGGGTCCCTAGGTTCTGAGAATGCAGCTCCTTCTTGCTCCTATCTCTCCATTATTTATTGTAGCTAGCTGTGGTCTTCCCAAATGCTTTTCTTCCTCTCGTTTCCCAGCCCTGCCTACTCCTGCCTTCTCTGTGCTAGTTTCCTAGTTCTCTGCAGTGTGCACCCAGTAGCTGAGTATAGCAACTGTGGACATTTATGAGCTTGCCACAGGGGGGAATGTGTGGGGAAGCCCTGGATTTGAGCCCAGCACCAGCAAGGCCAAAGTCAAGGATTTTACCCCTGCCTGCCCATTTGCTTTGCTTTGTTCTGTGGCCACAGATGGCCATCCAAGCCCCAGCCGTTTGTTTTAACTGAATGCTGGCGGTCATATGGGACAGAGCAAAGGATTGTGGTTAGATCAGCATAGATCCATCACTGTTTACTGGAAAAACCACTTAGGAGAGCATGCTCTACTAACTGCGGGCCAAGAAGCATCATCACATAGTAATGGTTGTTGTTAGCACTCACCGTGGGCCAGGAATGGCAGTGAATGTTTTATGTATATCATCTTTAACTGTCACATTAAATGACATGCAATAATAGCATGGAGTTAGAATATGCTTTTTTTCCAGCTCCTGATTTTCTTCTCATTCTCTCATTGTATTGAACCAGCTTTTTAAAAAAGACGATATGGTCCCCGTCCTTGAGCTGTTGACAGTGTAGTTGGGAAGAAGAGATTTAAGGACACTTGAGTGTAAATGATTACAGAGCAAATTGATTACATAAGTGCTGAGGAGACTCTGGAGAGGAGTTTTGAGAGTTGGGTGGGGCTCACTAGGAAGCTTCTAGTCTGAGAACTCTGGCAGAGAATAGAAAAACCACAGAATGAAAGCCCAGGCCAGCATAGACTTTGACAGTAAATCGTTTACATCAAAGTTTGGCTAGGCGTTCAGTGCAGTTATAGGCAGAGGTTGGAAGACTGAAGAGAGGTGGTGATTGTGAAATATATTCCAGGGAAGCTGTTGGCACTTTCTAGAATGGGTGAAGTGGGGTTTCAGCCAAAGATGACTGATGGGAGAGTTTGGTAAGCAGTAGGTAGGAGACAGACTAGACATCTGGCCTGACTGGGGAGGAGGGAACAGAGGTGAAGAGATTTTAAAGGGGGAAATGGCACAGGGATAGTGGGTGGGGGGTCTCAGAGGGAGGGCAGAAGATCACCTGTGCTGTGGCACTGAAGCTATTTTAGAAAGGCCGCAGGCGTAAAGCTGGTCTCGGGTGCCCTGAGCTTGGTGCTGAGGGGGTGGGGGGACCAAAGAAAAAAGATGGTCCTGACCTCAAAGTATTTCCAGTCTAATGGGGATATTAGCAGCCTATTTCAGGCAAGTATTCTGAGCTTGGGCTTTTTGCATAATGGCTTTAATAAAAATAACTGTTTTGTAAGTATATAGACATAAAAACAGCTCCACCCTGACTTCTCTCCCCCAGAGAGAAGCTGGACTGTGTAGTTTGTTTCTCAGTCCCCGGCCTGTACTTATAGGCACATGAAAAACTTCTGCTTCTTTTCTTATGGATTAAGGTCTGTATTTTCTTCCCTTGCAGAAGAAAGGTGAGCAGCCAACAGGTCAGCAGCGGCGGAAACACCAGATCACATATCTGATTCATCAGGTGAGAAGGCTGGGGGCCTGACCCAGGCAGGATCCCTTGGACCTGCTCGAGGTCTGGGTTAAGCGTAAGAAGCCAGAGTCTAGGACCAGCTTCCAGTAGGCGTCCTCCCCTGTTCTGTGTGTGGTCACTAGGGGGAGATGTGTCCTTCAGCATTATCCTGCTCTATCTCTTCACTGCACAGAAGACTGAGTTACCGTTGCTTAGAATAGACTCCAGAAGAGAAAAATCACATATCCAAAACACAATTTAAGAGGGCAGTTGAAGTGGTTTATCATAGGGTCCTTTTAGATAGCAAATTTATCTAATAATTTTTAAAAACAATAAAAAGTTGATTCACCAAGTTGACCTTTACCTACAAAGGAGGTTCATTTGTATTTGCCTAGAATTCCAAATTTTAGAATTCTAGATAATACAAAAATGTGTTTGGAAATATGTCTTGGTACTTATTTTCAAGTCATTAAACATCCTTCTGAGACTCACAGTCTTTTTTTTTTTTTTTGGTACTGGGGATTGAACCCAGGGGCACTCCACCACTGAGCCACATCCCCAGCCCTACAGCCCTATTTTGTATTTTATTTAGAGACACGGTCTCACTGAGTTGCTTAGGGCCTCGCTAAGTTGCTGAGGCTGGCTTTGAACTTGCGATCCTCCTGCCTCAGCCTCCCAAGTGCTGGGATTATAGGTGTGCACCACCGTGCCCGGCTGAGACTCACAGTCTTGAAAGCTGTCATCTTGCGATTTTTAGGATGAATTTGAGGGTAGAGTCTTTTTTAAACCCAAACTCTTATTGTCCTTCCTTGTACTTCTAGGAGAAATGAGCAGGCATCAGATAATAATGGGGGTTGGGGAGCCCCCTTCTTAGGATGGTGCTTGTGTGTTCCCAGAATACAGTATAGACTAAGGAGGTATTGAGATCAGAAGAGAGAAGTCATTTTTCTAGTACCTCTAGAATTTTTCAGAGCCTCAAAAGATTACTTTAAAATGATGTGGTTGGGAGTCAGATGCCTGTAATCCCAGTGACTTGGGTGGCTGAGGCAGGAGGATTTGCGAGTTCTAGGCCAGCCTGGACAACTTCGTGAGACCCTGTTTCAAAATAATAAGGAAGACTGGGGAATGTAGTTTAGTAGTAGAGCACCTTTGGGTTTAATCCTCAGTACTGTGGGGGGAAAAGGTATGAATTTCTGGACTGCAACGTATGTTATATTCACTACAACAGCAAACCACAATTTCAGACTTAACCTCTGAGAGTGCCCTTTCCTGGTCTGCTGGTTGGGTAACTGAGGCATCTGATTTGTCCTTCCTTCAGATGCCACTTTCTAGTTCTCATTTGTCCATTTCCCACTTGAACACTTCAGTTTTAATTCTACAAGAGCAAACACTAGGATTCTTGAGTCTTGTTCTGCTTGAGCCTTGTTAGCTCCCGAAAGAGATGATTTTTCTTTGCTTTCTTGTGGTCTTCCCCTTCCCCTGTTCTCTTACCTTTGTGGGTAAGAGAAAATTAAGTCTTTCAAGACAGGGTCCTACTTAGTTGTCCAGGCTGACCTTGAACTTGCCATTCTCCTTCCTTGTCCTCCCAAGCAGCTACAATTACAGGTGTGTGGCACAGTGCCCTGATGAGAGAAAGATTTTCAACTGGGAAGCTTACAGAGGAAAATGTCTTTCTCAATTCTGGTTTAAAGGCTGGCAATGTAGGCCAGGCGCGGTGGCACACACCTGTAATCCCAGCACTTGGGAGGCTGAGGCAGGAGGATTGCGAGTTCAAAGCCAGCTTCAGCAACTTAGTGAGGCCCTAAGCAACTCAGTGAGACCCTGTCTCTAAGTAAAATACAAAATAGGGCTGGGGATGTGGCTCAGTGGTGGAGTGCCCCTGGTTCAATCCCCAGCACCAAAAAAATAAATAAAAATAAAGACTGGCAATGTGCTTCCTTAGCATGTACAAAGCCCTGGCTCCAGTTCCTAGTACCACACGTAGATACAAATGCTATCGGGACTCCCCTCATCCCTTCTTTCTTGCCGTAGGCTAAGGAGCGGGAACTGGAACTGAAGAACACCTGGTCAGAGAACAAGCTCAGCCGCCGTCAGACCCAAGCCAAATATGGATTCTAGGGCTTTGGAACTGATTGCTCCCAGGATTTCCTGCCAGCCCAGTTGGCCCGGCCCCCAGCTTCACCTCTGGGACCCCAGCTGCTCTAAGCCCAGGATGTCTTTCCCTGAGGACCCAGCCCTCGCCTCTGCGAGAATGAACATATTTGATAGATTTTTCTTAACAAGTTAGAAAATTTAGCTCCTATCTGTGTTGGAGCTAGGAGACTCAAGCGATGCCGCTGAAGGGGCTCTGAGTTCTTGGATGGGAGTTTGCTCCCTGTCAGGTGTGATGAAATGTTGAACTCTCCCCCACTTTTTTTTTTTTTTTTTTTTTTTTTTTTTTTTTTTTTTAAGCCAGGGATGTCTGTTGAAATAAAACATTCAGTCTGACAGACACTGCTTGCTCTGCGCCTGGATCTCAGTTAGTTTGTGTGCAGCATCCCTGCAAAGTGCCTTGAGCTATTTTGACAAGTACTTTACTTTTTTCCCAAGGGCCAGAACTGGGTTCCTGGCCATTGAAGAACCTAGAAATTGCATGGTTCTATCCGGGTCAAGATGATTTTCAAAAGGGCCTGTGATCCCAAATAGGGAAGACATTGCTGATCCTAGGTGTCTCGGGTGATAGGGGACATCAGGAGGTTCCTTCTGTGGCATGAAAGTGCCGCAGTTGTTAGCTATAAGATGATATCCAGAGGGCAGTGGTGCAATTCCTGTTCCTAACGGAGAATCAAATTTACACTGATGTCATTGACCTGAACTAGTTTAGAAGCTTAGCTTAGGTCATGAGGGCTAGACAGATCTCAGATTTCCAAATTCCCAGCCTTTGTTGGGGAAGGGAGGTGGGGGGGTCGGCAGGCTCTGGGATGCACAGAAGGGACAGGACAGATGGCATGATTCCTTTATCTCAGAGCAAGGTTCAGGTCGGGATGGTCACAAAAACAGTGTGCAAATCATAGTGAACCACCACTGAAACACATTGTCAGGTGCCGGGACTCCAGGAGAACTCAGTGATTTCCTCCAGGAAAGGAGTGCTGAAGAAACTTGGATGCCACGGAGAAGAAGCATCAGCCAGGCGTAGATGCTTGAGTCCTCTGTTTCAGGGCAACACGGGGAGAATTAGCATCCCACAGTCCTGCTACAAGGCAAGGCTAAGGCTGGGGGCAGTTTGAAGAGGTGTGTGGTGGATACTTGGGGATGGGAAGGAGGAGGCAGAGTGAGGCATCTCATTGTGCTTCTGGTTTGTGTGCTGGGGTAAGTTGAGGAGTCTGTTTCTCATTAAGCACACTGGAGGGTTTCATCACTTACAGGAAAACCACCCGCTTATCTGAAATCTGACCTACTTCGGGTAGGAGCCAGACAGGGCTCCTGCATCCCACAGGGACACTCGGGCTGTACTTGTCCAAATCTTTGAATCCAACCAGCCTTCAGCCAGGAGCATCAGCCCTTAACACATGCACTGTCCACAGAAGAACAGTGGTCAGGTCTGAGATCTGCCCCTGCCAGGTGTCAAAGGTGGGTCAGGTGGCTCAGCAGAGCACAAGAGTCTGAGGTCCTCATGAGTCATGCTTGCCTTCCTGTGCCCAGCATGCTGTAGGTGTAGCCTTTCCTGTCTGAGCTGCCATGCTCCTGGAATTCAGAAGTTTTAACTTTTCATTTTAGGGGTTGCACCGAGATGTGGCAGGAAGTGTTCTTTGGGCTGGGATGGAGGGACATGAGAAGGTCCCAGTGTCTTGGGGATGGGCAGAATCAGACCAGATAACTTTAAGGGTCTCTTGCCTCCCACCTGTTTTTTGGTGTATTTTGAAATCATGGCCTCACATGTGCCAGGCAAGCACTCTGCCACTGAGCTACATACCTTATCACCTTCATATTTTTTAAATATACTTTTTAGTTGTCTATGGACATGGTACCTTTATTTTTATGTAGTGCTGAGGATTGAACTTAGTTCCTCAAACATGCTAGGCAAGTGTTCTACCACTAAGCTACAACTAATTCCCCTGTCTGCCAGCGACCCCCAGAGTCACAGGTCACCTTACTGAAATACTCTACATTAACTAAAGGAGAAAATGGTGAAAAGGGCCACCTGGCGGAGACAGGATCAGGAAAAGGATACTGAGAACTATCATGGTCAATCATGGTGCTGAAGGGGCCGGCCTAATCTGGAGGACAAAACTGGGCAGTGGGATCAATGAGCTTGGCTCACAGCAAGGCCTTCCACGGTGCTCTTGGGATGAGAGGCCATCCTGCATATCCAAAAGTGGGCTGATCCACAGAGGTCCTGCGAGGCAGGAGAGATGTAATGGCTCTGGCTAGATAGAGTCAGCTGAGAAATGCCTTCCCCCTCCTAGCATTAGTGGTGTCTGACGGGACAGGGGGAACCTGCTCAGCATAATCATCCTGTTCCCCTTTTCCTGTACAAGTTACTCAACTTGTCCTTCATCCTGAGGTCTCACCACAACTCCAGGCCTCAGCTTGGTAGTAAAGGCAGTAGTGACAGGGAGGGTTTTCCACCACCATGGTCTTCAGGGCTGAGCTACAACTGGAACCCTCTGTAGGACTGAGACCTTACTGTTTTGCCTGCAAGGAACCTTATGTTATCAGAACACTGGTTTGGGATGACAATCTGGGCACTGGGCCTGAATGCCTCCAGCCCTCTGTCACCTCCCATCTCTAGGACTCTGTTTCTTCTTCAGTTGAACCCAAACTCCCCTCATGAAGGCTCTCTGAAGTTCCTTCTATCCCCAGCAGACCTGCTTCTCAGAACCCTTCACTTGCATGGTCCCATCTGTGCAACTGAGGCATGATCTCCATTTCACAAAGAGTGTGGTGACAGTAGCACAGAAAAAGGGCTCTTCTGCCAAGGTCTGCACAGCAGCACAACAAGCTCTTGATGAATTCCCATCATCCGCATTCTCCCATTACCCCTCACTGTGGAAGGGAAAAGTGAGGACATCCTAGGGCCCACCATGCTCACCTAGCAGAAACATCAAGAGGGCCACTAGGTGTCTCTGGCTCTTCCTCACACCTTGTTATATCCTGAAGTCTGGGGAAGTCCTTTGTTTTCTGATCCCATCTTGCCTAACGTGTGAGAGGCCCTGGGTTCAATCCCTAGGACCACTGACCTCCTCCCTGTTCCTCTTAACCCTCCATCCCCAGGCACATGACACACAGCTGTAATCCCAGAGGTTGAGACAGGAGCATCTCAAGTTTGAGGTCAGCCACAGTTTGGCAATGCTCTGTCTCAAAATAAAAAGAAGGGCTAGGAATGGTGGCACACGCTTGTAATCCCAGAGGCTCCGCAGGCTGAGGCAGGAGGATTGAAAGTTCAAAGCCAGTCTCAGCAATTTAGTGAGACCCTGTCTCAAAATTTAAAACCATGAAAATATGAAAAAATATGAAAATATGAGAAAAGGGCTGGAGATGAAGCTGAGAGGCCAGGCTCCCCTGAGTTCAATCCCCAGTACCAAAAAACATAAAGTAGCCACTCTTTTCTGCCCCTTCCCCCTTTCACAAGGACTCAGCCAGGACTCCCTGAATCTATGCTGAGAGCTTTCTTGCACTTTCAGCCTCCTCCCCATCTCAGCAGAGCCATCTGCTCCCCATTCTCCTCCTCCTCTTGCTCAGGAGGGGTTCAGACCTACAGACAAAGGAAGTGGAACCCCAACTGTTGACTCAGCATTCCTATTTCTCCTTAAGCTGATTTGCACTGGAGTGGAAAAGAGGGAATTGGCTAGTCACTGGAGCTGGCACCCAGGCCAGGCTGGGGGTGGTGTGGCAGCAGTGCCCAGGCCTAAGGAAGGTGGCTGGAGAGAAGGGGCTGCAGGATCACTGTGCTTCAGGCAGGCGCAGAGCCCCCTGGCAGGAAGCAGGACTCTGACAGGCACTGACTGCAGAAACAGGTGTGCAAAACGGGCTGCACAGGGGGAAGGACCACAGCAGAACCCAGGCCCCAGTGGGGATAGTCTGCTCTGAGCCCTTGGGACCATCCTGAGCAAATAGCCCTGCCTCAGAAAGCCAAGACAAAACTAAAACCCAGGGGCTGGGGTTGCGGCTCAGTGGTAGAGCACTTGTCTAGCGTGTGTGAGATACTGGGTTCGATTCTCAGCACCACATATAAATAAATAAAAATAAAGGTCCAGGGCTGGGGATGTAGCTCAGTTGGTAGAGTGCCTGCCTCGCAAGCACATGGCCCTGGGTTCAATCCCCAGCACCGCAATAAGTAAATAAATAAAATAAAATAAAATAAAATAATAAAATAAAATAAAATAAAGGTCCATCAACAACTAAAAAATATTTTAAAAAAGAATGTCTTAAGCCTTAACAACAACAAAACCTAAAACCTAAGGCAGATGTTTCCAGGTGGTTGGATCCCCAGAGTGGAGCTTTGCCCTGGAGGAGGCTGGCCCTGAAGTAGGTCTGAGCAAAGAAATGGGGAAGCATCACAAAAAGAGCAGGGGAGGGGATGGAGTCCTAAGCCAGGCAAAGGGCCTAAGCCCAAGAGGCTCAGAAGACAGAACAGACCTGGAGCCATTCAGGGGGTCACAGTGGCTTATAAGGCACCTTTCTCCCCAGTCCTATGCTTTGCAGAGGGAAGGAGGTGAAGAGGCTACCCCTCAATCGCTCTCCCTGCCCCTTTCTTTCTTTCTTTCTTTCTTTCTTTCTTTCTTTCTTTCTTTTGTGTTGGGGATTGAACCCAGGGCATTACATCTCTAGCACTTTTATTTTTTATTTTGAGACAGGGTCTAAGTTGCTAAGGGTTTCCCTAAATTGCTGAGACTGACCTTGAACTTGCAGTCCTCCTGCCTTTTGAATCACTGGGATTACAGGCATGTGCCACTGCACCTGGCTTTGCACCTCTTTACTGGCACTGTCAAGCTGATGCAGCCACCCCACTCCCTGCACCCACCACCCTGGGCAGGGATACTTTGCAGAGAGAGGTCTGCAGCCTGTGCCCTGGGGTCTCCCACCTACAGTCAGCAGACCTCATACTCTTGCCCAGGTGTCTTCCAACCCCCCGATCACTCTGCCCCCACAGCAATGGCAGTTCAACCACAATAAGAGAAGAGAAGAGAGACAGAAGGAGCCTGGAGAACTTGGATCCCTGTTGGGGGAGGTTGTTGGCGATGATTTATTAGCCAGACAAGAATCAACAAACAAGTTCTAACATCTGTTCTCACCAAACCATTCCTCAGACAACAGCAGCATTGGACTGGGGCCCAGACTCAAAGGCTCAGAGGGCCAAGGAAATTAG
This sequence comes from Glaucomys volans, assembly GCA_020662805.1. Taxonomy (NCBI): domain Eukaryota; kingdom Metazoa; phylum Chordata; class Mammalia; order Rodentia; family Sciuridae; genus Glaucomys; species Glaucomys volans. The sequence continues at coordinate 261,040 of JAJEJO010048034.1, forward strand.
ACTCCAGGAGGAGAAACCAGGGCAGCAGGAGTCGAGGGCCCTGATAGCACACTTTGCTGTCTTAGAGGATCACCAAGCATCAAGCCATTAGATTTCTGGGGACTCTCAGGAAGCAGCCAGTGTGTGTGTGTCCCTAAGAGGAGCTGCACATTTGCTCCTCTGACTTCCAGGGTTTTTTTGTTTGTGTGTGTGTGTGTGTGTGTGTGTGTGTGTGTATGGGAGGGCAGACCTGTTGGGGGACAGGGCTAAGCCAGGATCCAGAAGAGGGACCCAGCACTCAGACCCCCAGATGGCAGAAGTGTGGAAAAGCAGCCAGGTTTCCTATCTGAGGAAATCTCTGATGTTTCCTGTGGAGAAGAGTTAGAGGATATGGGGTAAGGAACAGAACTGGAACAGGGAAATCAGAAAGCTTGTGTTTTAGCCTTGACCTTGGCCAAATCGCTATCCCTCTCTATCTTTGTTTCCCTATCTACACAGTGAGGGAGCTGGACTTGATTAGTAAGGGCAAATGAAGCACTGCTCCTCTTCCCTCCAGCATCAGTAGCAGACATCACTAATCAATCACAGTGCTCTTTTCTGCTGAGTTCAGGTATGACCTTAGCATCCTTTCCAATGCAGCACTCTAGGCAGCCACAGCCAACAGATTGGAGTTGGCATGCAAGATGACACCTCTTTGCCATTCTTGCAATAGATGGAGGCTGAGGTTCTTTCCAGTTTTGATCACCTTTATATACCATCCACATTTCCTGAGAAGGGCACCCAGCATGTGTGTGTGAAGGTCTCTGGACCTGATGTCCCAAGTTATCCTCCTCCAGGTCAGACTCACCACCTATTGAGGAGGACCAAGGGGGAGCCACGCCTGTCCTCTGTCCTGAAGCACCTGTCTAGAGAGGTTGTGGGGAAGGGTGTGCCTCCAGGGCAGTGGAGGCTGCTGAGGCAGGGGAGTGCCTTGTCCAGCCCCAGAGTTCTCAGAGAGTGAATGAGGACCACCTGGATTCTGCAAAGAAAAGAACAGTCCTAGGTTACAACCCTACCCCCTGCCTCTTAGGCCTCTCTGCAGTCTCAAGGGCAAAACATCTGGGCCTAACAGACTTTGGCTTCTAGAGAGGGAATCTAAAATCCCTCTCATTCATTTAGCGATCAGGATATGGAACATAGAAGGGAGCAGTTTGTGCAGCAAGGTTGGCAGTGTGGAGTCTGAGGGGCTGTGGGACACTGGAGAGCAGACCAGACCAGAGAGGAGTTTGGATGGTGACATGGACTGGCAATATCAGCTCCTGGACCACAGTAGTTGGGAGGGGTGTGGGTGGGCGTGGGCAGGCACAAGGGCTGAGGAGGAGTCTGTGGCTCCAGCAGGGAGGCATGGTGGGCAAGGAGGGGTATGGAGACAGAGGGAGAGGGTGGGTACTGGCCGGTGGGTCTAACACATTGCATGACAATACCATAACCTAGACAGGGACTTCAATGGAAAGGCCCTTCAGGAGACAGGAGTGCTTGGGCCCCTCCCCTGAGCTCATCTGAGATGACACACAAGACTCAGGTGCTCTTCTCTAGGATGGCAGAGAGTGTCAGCCAGCTCAGGTGCATCTGAGTAGGGCCTGACAGACAACAGGGGCACAAAGTGCAGACTGGGGTTGGGAAAAGCTGAAGGAGACCCTGGCGGCCTCTGCTTTCAAGTGAGGGAGCAGGGGGCGGGGCTTGGCAAAGGTGAAGCAAGCGAGTGACCCCAGGGAGAGGACGGAGGCTATTTTTGGGCTGGGAAAATGGTGTCAGGCGACCTGGACCATTCTGTCCCTCCTGTACTACCTCAGACCTCAACTTTTACTCTGACCCAGCACCCAGTCTGAACACCTTTTCCATCCTCCTCAAACAAGGGTGCGGAAAATCCTTCTCGAACTTACTTTCTCCCTGCACCCTCATTTACCTGGCCTCCTGGGACTGGCCTGGATTGGCACTTCCGGAGGACGGGATGCCCACGGGACGCCGTGGCTGACAGCCCTTCCACCTCGGCATAGATGTTGCTGGGCGCTTCCCCGGGGCTGCCCCGGCCCATGGCATAGAAGGCTATGGGCTCATCCGGCTCGTGGTAGATAGGGTGGGTGGGTTTGGGGGGTGGGACTGGGCGGGGTCGCGGAGCGGGGCTAGTGTAGACTTCCGGGGGAAGTTGAGGTTTGGCGGGGATGGGCGGCTTGGTCCTGGGCGGCGGAGAGGGCTAGGAGAGAAGGCGCGGTCAGGGAAGGAGTCAGCGAGAGCCGCTGAGGTAGGGACGGAGCCGAGCCTGACCCCGCTCGGTTTTCCTACCCGTTAGGCCCCGCCCCTTTCCCGTGACTCCACCCCTTCCTTGCTGGCTCCTCCCTGTCTGTCAAGCCTTCCTTCCTTCCACTGGCCCTCCAGTTCAAAGCAGTACCTCTTTCGGCTCCCAAGTTCCTTCTTTGTGCGTTGGGGCCGAAGCCTGCCCCTGCTTCATGATTGGGCTGTGCTGAGGGCTTGGGTTCGGGCTTTTGCTTCCAGAGTCGGACTCTTCAGTTCTTAGGGAGAGCCCTGCGGGTTCCGGAGTCTGCTGGGAAAGGAGGACTGAGGGACTTGATGCAGGGGGCGGGGGGACAGGTGCCCATGGGCAGGTGATTCAGGACGACCAAGTAATCTGGTCCAGCCGGGCGCGGTGGCGCACGACTGTAATCCCAGCATTTGGGAGGCTGAGGCAGGAGGATCGCAAGTTCAAAGCCAGCCTCAGCAACTTAGCGAGGCCCTAAGCAACTCAGTGAGACCCTGTCTCTAAATAAAATACAAAATAGGGCTGGGGATGTGGCTCAGTGGTGGAGTGCCCCTGGGTTCAACGCCCAGTACCAAAATAAATAAATAAATAAAAATAATCCAAGTAATCTGGTCCAGGAGGAGGAGGTGGAAGGGAAGAAACATAGAAATTTGACCTGGGCTGGGTCCTCTGGATGAGAAAGAGCGGATGGAGACGGCAAGGAGGCCAAGGGTCAGATGGAGGGGGATAAACTCTGGTCGTAGGCTGTGCACAGCATCAAACTTAATTTCATCTGGAACATGGGACCAGCCAATCTTCATTTGTGTTTGTGGTTGTAAAAATACAAGAATGCGAAGACTTTGTTTTGTGGTCCTGGGGTTTGAACTACATTCCTAGCTCTTTTTATTTATTCATTCATTAATTTATAAGTATTGGGGGAATGAACCCAGGTGTTTAACCACTGAGCCACATTCCCAGCCCTTTTTATTTTTTATTTTGAGACAGGGTCTCACTAATTACTTAGGGCCTTGCCAAGTTGCCGAGGCTGGTCTTGAACTTTCAATCCTCTTTCCTCAGCTTCCTAAGTCACTGGGATTACATGCATGCACCACTCTGCCTGGCCCCAGTTCTTTTTTAGTTTTTGTTTTGAAACAGGTTTTTCTTAGTTACCCAGGTTCGCCTTTAACTTGTGATCCTCTTGCCTCAGCCTCCCCAGTCGCTGGGATCACAGGCATGCACTACTGCACCTGGCATGGCTTTAAAGTCTTTAGCTTCAAAATTATCAGGATGGGATGGATCTCCATGACAGCTGTGCCTGTGTTTAATCTCTCATGTGCAAGAACCTTAATTTATGGAGATATAAATTAAAATTTTTAGGGGCAGAAACTGCCTGAAGAGAGATGAGCTTCAGTGGAAGGTCACATCCCACCGTAGTTGTTCTCTTGGCTCAGCATTAACCCTAGCTTCATGAATGTTCTCCATGTGCCCTCTGATTCTGGTAGGCTAAAGCCAACAGGGACTTTCTCCTGCTTCCTCAATCCACTGCCATCTTCCTGGCCTCCCCCTGCCGGGCCGCCTATGAGGCTGGCATGGTCCCTCAAGGACTCCTTCCTCCCACAGCACTCATTTTTCTGAAAGATGTGTGGGCGAGGGAGTCAAGACTGGATCATATGTCGGTAAGAGAAAGTGCCTGGTGCTGGTGTTCAGGCCTGGGTTCCGGGTGAGTAGGAGCGCTGGCCTGAGTCACTTGAGTCCTGGGTCAGGGCTCTGGGGCGTACCTGGCGGGCGAGCGGTTGGGTGAGCGTCTCCCCATAGGGGCTGAGTGGGCACTCTGTGTAGTGCCGCAGCAGGTCCTGCAGCCGTGCGTGGGCGCTGTCCTCGCCCAGCACCACGTGGCGCCCGTCTGCAAGCTGGGCCAGCAGGAAGTGGCGGCAGCAAGTCCGGCTCCTGGAGGGCGCCAATCAGGGTGTCAGATTCACCATTCCCTTTCCCTGGCTAGGACCACCAGCCGTGACCCCTACCTTCCCAGCTCCAGGGTGTCTAACCCCTAGCAATCGGAGGGCAAAGCAAAGAGCCCCTCTCGGGGAGGGGCTGTGTCAGCGCCCTGCTTCCATGTACCCGGGTGCGGCTCCGCGCTCACCTGTAAGTCAGCACGAAGGTCACGGCGCTCTCACTGAACCGCACCAGGTAGCATCCCTGAGGCTGGGGCCCCAACAACCTCTCGGCCTCCCTGAGGGTGATGCAGACAAGTGGCAGGACCTTGCCTGACTCTTCTAGCCTCTCTTTCTGCCTTCCCAGCTCTCGTGAGGGATGCCCACCCCCAAGCAAGAATGCTGAAGGCTAGCAAAGGGGTAGGGGCGTCATGCTCTTCCACTGCGGGAACGGGGTGTGAACAGCGGCCAACGGCCCTACTCAGGACACCCCCAACCCTGTATCCTACCAAGGCAGCCTGGAAGGGCTGCAGCTGCAGTAACAGGGATGGTAATTAGACTCAAGAATTCAGAAATCACAAGCTGGACTGGAGAGAGGAAAGAGGAGAAAAGTGGGCCTGAGAAATGAAGGAGGGGGATCTGCAAGGGTAGGAGTAGTGTGGGCAGGAGAGCCGGAAGTAAAGAGATGGAGGGAGGGAGAGAGGCAGAAAATATGTGGATTAGAGACCTCAGAGACAGAGGATAGGCAACCTAGAGAGGAGGAACGGGCTCACAGAGGGCTGGGCTTGAGCCTCTCCAGTGATCTCTCTCAGGGGAGTAGTTTCAGCAAAAGGCCAGGGAAAGTGCAGGAGCTAGAGTCTAGAGTCCCAGCTTCAATCAACATTTTTTTTCTTTCCCTGCGGCATTGGGGATTGAACCTAGAGGTGCTCTACCAATGAGCTTCATCCCCGGTCCTTGTTATTTTTGGAGACAGTATCTCACAAAGTTGTCCAGCTGGCCTTGGGCTTGTAAACCTCCTGCCTCAGCCCCCTAAGTAGCTGTGATTATTGACTTGTGCCACCACACTGTCTCTCAATCAACTTCTGTCTGACGGCAGGACCCAGGACCTGCCGCTGCTGCTCTCTGTGTCTGTTTCCTCCTCTGTGACTCACCTCCGGGTTATGAAGCCATGGAACCAGGCTGGTGCTGTCCCTTGCTGCAGGAGCCAGTGGGCCTGGGTCTTTTGGAACCAAGCAAGAATCTCTGCCTGCAGGGACAGGCCGTCTTCCCCAGGCACCTCTTCAGCCTTCTCAGTATTCCCTGAGACAGAAGCAGTGTCTGGGGTCCGGAGAGATGCCTGGGTAGGGGAAGAGTTCAAGGAGGAGGAAACCACCATGAGTAACGGGCTCTCCCCACCTGACTCCAAGCCAGATGCTACCTTATTATCCTCACATCCAGCTGCACCGATTTTAGGGTATAACTGTCCAGAAAGTCCTTCCCAAGGTTAAAACTTAAATTGCTTCTTCAGCTCCAGTCGTTTGGTTTCCAGAGACCTTCCTCCCACTTCCCCCTGGGTCCTGCCTTTAGTCCAGCAGTTGTGAGCTGTTAAATAGTGGGGAGAGAGGCAGCAAGGGCTTCCAGATGGGCAGAAAGGAGAAGATGCAGGAAGTCGCCCCAGAGGACTCAGTAGGAAGGGCTGAGCTGGCGACCAGGCAAACTTCATGTCTAGGTGGGTGAGGAGGGCTGAGACGGGTGGGAGTGCCCTGAGCAGAGGAAGGCACAGAGAGAAGATGTCTGCTTCTGGGACTCTGTGCACTGTAACCTGGTCACCTGTGGACTCAGCCTGAGTATCCCAGGGGCAGAGGAGCATTGAGGGGGCAAGTGGGCAACTCAGCATGGGAAGAAGCTACTGCCCATCTCCTTTCCCCCCTCGGTGCCCCCAGCCCTGTCAACAGCCCCAGATCATTCATTCCTGCTTTCTCTCTTGGCAACCTTTGCCATGTGCACATCCTCACCCTTGGGAGGGTGGGAGCAGATGAGGGGATTCACTCCATCCCCCACATTCCCACTCACTGCTGTGTGGACAGCCAGAGTCCTGGGGCTGGGCTGGGGCTCCTCAACCTTCAGGGTCTGCAGTCTGGGCCCCTGGAGCAAGCCCAGGCTCTGGCAGCTCCTCCGTGTAAAATCCGTGGTCTGGAAAGTGCTGAAGGTTGGAGCAGGGGCTTCATGACTCCCTGTTGGCACAAAGAGGCCTGCTGGGGTTTCACAGAAAGAGGCTGCCTCCCCCCCGCCCCTGGCCTCTGACCAGGGACCTGTATGACAGCACCATCATAACAAGAGAAATGCAGGAGGGACAGTAGCAGGGATTCCTCAGAGATTAAGAATAAGTAGCCAAGGTGTCGCAGAGGGGCTGATGATGCCAGAGCACAAAATGGGGTGCCAGGGAAGAGAGGCTGGGAATTAGACCTGCAAGCCCCACAGTGAGGCAGGTCTCCAGGCCTGGCCTCTCTCTGGACCAGGATCATCTGCTTGCCACCCACATCCTCCTAGTCTCTCCTTTCTCCTAAGAAGCCTCAGCATGCTGTGACACCTTTGTCCTCTAGAATTGAGTGGACAGGAACCCCAGAGAGGGAGCAGGAGTTGTGGACACTTGGCCAATCGGCTCTGCCAGTTCTGGCTTGTGTGGACCCCTCACCCCAGAGGTGGAAGCTCAGGCCCAGGAGAGCAGGATGGTGGGGCTCTCGGCGTCCCCTCCCACCCACATTCTTAAACTTCACACTTACCTGGGGGGCATATCTGGGCCAGAGGGATCTCCATGGGGACAGTCTGAGAAGGGCCCCAGAGCAGGGTGTGTGTGTGCGCTCTCCACAGGTATGCACACTCAGCAACTCATCTCCCCTCTTACCCTGGCCCCCAGGGACAGGAAGTGTCGCTTCACCCACAGCCTTAGCCCCAGCAGAATACCCACGTCATGGAAAGCCGTAAGATAATTGTCCCACCCCGGAAGCCAGGCAGTTGAAGGTGGTGTGGTATGGTGGTGGTGAGTATTTGTGCCATTCTGTGTTTTGTTGTTGGGAAGTCCTTCCTGCTACTTGACCTTTATCCATTCTGATTCTTTCTCTCCTCCTTTACCCCCAAATAAGATCTGTAATGCACCCAGAGCTTCTTAAGAGATTCATACTCAAGATTATGCTTTGAGGAGATAGGAGGGAGGGGATGGGTGGCAACAGGAAGGATGTCGGTCAGACTTCTGGAAGAACTTTTTGAGATCATATGAAATCTATGAGGCAAGGAGTTAGGGAGGAGAGGTTCTGGCTTCCAACGTTCAGCAGATAATGGAACTGGATTAGAGCAAAACCAGGTAATCTTGGAGGAAGGAAGGAGAATTCCTCCAACAAGTAGGTCACTATTAGTACCAACAATATTAGCAGTTATTGTTAATTGTATCAGTGCTGAAATTCCTGGACTCAAGCCTTGGTTCAAGTGATCCTCCTGCATCAACCTCCAGAGTAGCTGGAACTCAAGCATATGCCACGGTGCCCACCAGCTTTATCATTTCCATTGCTAAGGGCTGAAAGTGTAGCTCAGTGGCAGAACACTTAGCAACATGCATTAGACCCTGGGTTCAATTCCCAGTGCTGGAAAGATTGATTTCCTTTCCTAAGCATGAAAATGCTGGATTCAAAATCTGAGGTATAACGTGGTATAGTAGCACATGCCTGTAATCCCAGTGACTCAGGAGGTTGAAATTGAAGCAGGAGGATCACAAGTTCTACACCAGACTGGGAAACTTAGTGAGAACTTGTCTCAAAATAAAAAAATAATAAAACTAAGGGTGGTGATGCATGTCTGCAGTCCCAGCAACTTGGGAGGCTGAAGCAGGAGGTTCAAAACTTTAAGGCCAACCTTAGCAACTTTAGTGAGACCCTAAGCAACTTAGAGACTCTGTCTCAAAATAAAAAAATAAAAGGTTTGGGGTGTGGAGCAGTGGTTAAGCACCCCCGGGTTCAATCCCAGTACAAAAAAATAAAACCATAAGAGTAATAAAAAGGGCTGGGGATATAGGTCAGTGCTAGAGTGCCCCTTAGTTCAATCCCCACAATCACACAATGATGTTGATGATGTTGATGATGATGATGATGATGATAACGACATCGGTGCTGATGTCTTAAACTTTCAATACCTCCTGCCACATCAGGAGACCAATCCCATTTTTCTCCTATTTGATTTTCACAAACTGAGAAGGAGACAGGGAGCATTATTCCCATTTCCCAGTAGGGCACACTGAAGCTCAGAGATATTAAATGCCTTGGCCAGGGTCTTTCAGTGTCTCAAGGACTGGGACTAGAAACTGCACTTCCTTTTACTAACTTCACTGTGACTCAGGCCAGAGGTTCACACACTGGTCTTGGGGTCAGCAACCCAGAGAGGGAAAAGGACCTTTTCTCAAGATCAGGTTTGGGAAATGGACAGACCCTTAAGAGTTGAGGCAAATTGAGCTGGGCATGGTGGCATGCACCTGTAACCCCAGCAGCATGGGAGGCTGAGGCAGGAAGATTGCAGGTTCAAAACCAGCCTCAGCTACAGTGAGGTACTAAGCAACTTAGTGAGACCCTGTCTCTAAATAAAAAACAAAATAGGGCTGGGGATGTGGCTCAGTGGTCGAGTGCCCCTGGTACTCACCAAAAAAAAAAAAAATAAATAAATAAAAAAAAAATAAAATAAAAAAATAAATAAATAATAAAATATACACGGATGGGGGATGTGGCTCAGAGGTGAAGCAGCCCTGGGTTCAATCTCTGAACCCAGAGATTGGAAAAAAAAGTTGTGACAAATTAATGGCCTGGGTTTATGCTATGGGAGCCCCCCTTCAGAGGCCCCTGATTTGGTCTGGGCTGTGTGTGTGTGCACATGCCTGTGCACATCTGCACGTGTGTGAAGAGGGTTGGGATGTCAGAAGAGAAAACTGAACTGAGTGGTGGAGAATAAGTGAAGAGCAAGGAAAGACGTTTCTAGAAGAGGGACCAACATCACAGTGATAAGAGTGAGAAAAGGAGAAGTGCCACATATAACCCAGTGGTAGAGTCCTTGCCTAGAATGTTCAAGGCCCAGGATTCAATTCCCAGCAAGACACACACACAGACACACACACACACACACACACACACACACACACACAGTGCTGCAGAAACTTGAGACGAGCTGCAAAGAGCAATAGCCAGTTGCATGGCAGTCACTTTCACTTGATTAAGATGACTTTTCCCAGAGAGGTCGCAAGGGTAAATCACAACTTGGAGTAGTCCAGGGAAAGGAGAAAGGGGGCGGAGTTCATCGACTCAGTTTCCTTTTGCTTTCCTTTTCCCATTGGTCCAGGTTATCCCATAGGAAATGACCTCTGAGGAAGTGTTCTCTGCATTCCTTAGTGTCCACTCAGGAAATCAGATCCCATCGCCCATGAAGTGGTGCTTGTATTAATCAGAAATGGACGGGTGACTCAGATAGGCTCAACCTGGGGGTTGTGAAAACCTTGCCTTCCAAGGACTTCAATTTGGACTCCATTCAGTTCTAGCTACAAAAAGAGGGGTGGGACTCTAAGGTGATAGTGACTTTGGAGGCAGGCATCCCTTTTGGAAATAGAGTCAATTAAGAGATTCTAGCTGGGTATGGTGGGGCACTCCTGTAATCCCAGTTACGTGGGAGGCTGAGGCAGGAGGATTGCAAGTTTGAGGCCAGCCTGGGCAATTTAGCAAGACCCTGTCTCAAAAATAAAAGACAAAAAGACTGGAAATGTAGAGGATGTAGTTAGTGGTAGAGCACCCCTCTGTTCAATCCCTAATACTGCAAAACAAAACAAACTAAAAAGATCCTAAAGGGAAAATACAAATTTTGCATTCAACAACAGTCCACCTCTTGAATTTTCTCATTCAATCCAGTTTCCATACCACAATATTAGTCTTAAATTTGTTCTATACCAAGACATTTCTTTTTTTATATTATTTTAGATGTCGATAGACCTTTATTTTATTCCTTTATTTATGCCTGGTGCTGGGAATCAAACCCACTGCCTCACACCTGCTAGGCAAGTGCTCTACCACTGAGCCACAACCTCAGTCCTTTACAAAGACAAAAAATGTCCTATACAAAGACATTTCTAATTCTATTTTTTTTTTTTGTACTAGGAATGCTTTGCCACTGAGCCACATCCCAGCTCTTTTGTGTATTTTATTTAGAGATAGAGTCTTGCTGAATTACTTAGGGCCTCACTAAGTTGCTGAGGCTGGCTTTGAACTTGTGATCCTCCTGCCTCAGCTTCCTGATCTGCTGGGATTATAAGCATGCGCCACTGTGCCTGGCTCTAATTCTTAATTTACCCCCCAAGAAAGACTCTATATTACCCAGTCAGTCACAAAGTTCCCATCAAATTGGTGGTCAAGTGTTTTTCTCAAAGACTAAGGCAAAAAGATTAGTGGAAGAAAGGTCCAATCCTCATAGTTGTAACTGGGCCAGAAGCACTAATTGATGTTCATCTTTTCCTTCCTCCACTCCCATTCTAGACACTCCCTGCTCCGGTTAGCACTTCATCTGGTCTGGGTTGTCTTCCAGATAGGGTGATCCAGACCTTTATTTCCAAAAGGTGTAGACCCCTAGTTGCCCTGCCCTTGTTGATTGTTGTAGCTACCAATTAACAATCATCACTGGCATGGAAGTACTAAGAGATGCCCCAGGGAGTTTCTGGGTTCAGGATGTTCTCCTCCCTGCTCCCATTGTGTGGCAGCCACCTTAGCTCCTCGAGGTCACCATGACTGATCATTCTACCCAGTATGAGGACTTTCTTCCTTTGTCTGTTGGTCTACCACATGAGGATCCCAAAGTGGATTGGTGGTTCTTTCAGTTACTAGGTAATAGAATTATTACTATGTCAACTGGTAGAAGTCTTTTCTTCTGTTAACTAGGATCCTCTAGTCTAGAAGACGCCAAGATTATGGTGAAAGGGAGCACAAATTCACAAATACACTGGATGTAAAAGTGAGAGGAATTTTTCCAAATTCCCAGCCTTGGTACTAGATCTGTTTATTCTGATTCTAGGGGACACTGTACCATATTGAAAGCATTAGTTTTAAGCTAAGCCCATCTTGGAGGACACAGCTCCAACTTTCAAGGGATTGTTCCCCAGGTGGTACCCTTCTGAGCCTTCAACAGTTCATTCTACCATTCTATAACCTGAGTGATTTGGGGTAATGTGGTAAGACTGGAAAACCCCGTGATCATGAGCCTCTGCTGTGCCCTTTGCTGTTAAAAGGTCCCTTGGTCTGAAACACTGTGAAGTGGGTACCATATTGAGAGATCAAGCATTCAGTAAGCAAACCACTGTCCCTTAAAAGGGAAAGGGATTTTAGATCTTCAGTCTGCTACCACTAAGGAATAGTGTCATGTTTCCCACTACCTCTGCAGTGGGAAAGTTGGGCACTACTCAACCTCAGTGAGAAGACAACCATAATCAGAAGCCCATGCAAAGCCATCCTCTTGCCAGGAAGTAAACTTGGTTTATCAGCCATTGTGCCAACACTGAGGTAACTGGTGGCTGAAGAGAAAGGCTGAGTTATCCTGTTCAACTAGTTGTTCACTGCCTTTTCTGTGACACATGCTTTTTGATGCATTAGTGTGAGGCCCAAAGATCTGTACTTTGTGAGAGCACTTCCACAGGTCTACCTGTCAGGACTGGGAGTGGGTGAGCTACATGACGGACCACGGCACGAACTCTAAGCAGGCACTCACTCTTGGGATCCGATGAACGCTCCTTAGTCCCAGCCCTGCCATATACTTACCACTTTCCCAGACCTCTTTTTCTCCAACCTTTCTATTTTATTCCTTCTAGGGTCTTGACCAATTGACTGGCCATTTGCCATGGGGCTATTGGGAAATAGTCCGTGTATATCCTTATTCCAGATGATCACTCCCTACCACAAAGTATGCTTATAACTCTGATTCCTAGTAGGATTTTCCTTTATCATTGTCCTTCAGGGACATATTGAGTGGGGCCATACTGCTTCTAGTACCAACATATTATGCTTGTACATCTCCCAGTTGGTTATATAAAGTCCCCCACCCCAGGAAGACATAAAAGTGGATTGAAGAAGAAGCAGTAGTGTAATAGAGGCAGGTGGTTTGAGTGACCACCTGCTCATGCAATTTACGTCTGCATTCTGGACCAGCTCAAACCCAGTCCAAAGTACCATTTCCATCACTTAGTGGACTCCTGCTTTTCGAGTTCAACATTATGGGGCTGGAATTGTGGCTCAGGGTTAGAGTGCCTAGGATGTGCGAGGTACTGAGTTCGATCCTCAGCACCACATATAAATAAATAAATAAAATAAAGGTCCATCAAGTCCAACATTATGACTCAGATGGCTCGTGTGATACTTGGCTTAGGATGGGCAGCTCAACTAACAGAAGCTTCTTCTCAATGGTGTTTAGAGCAGGTGTGCAACACTGTGAAGGACCCCAAGATGGCTGGGTGCACATTTGCTCTAAAAACCATTAACTGGGCAGCTTTTGGGGAGATCATTCCCCCAAACCAAAAGGCTATTGCTAACTTCCTGAAGTCCTGGAATGAGACCCTCACTTCCAGTTTGGCTACTCTGCCTGAGAAACCACCAGTTATCTTCTGGGCTTACTACAAGGACAATGTTGCCAAGGTGGACTTGGTGGATGACCTTGAAAAGAAGTCTAATGCCCTAAAAGTCTCTGTGCCAGAGGATAAGTATACTGGGCCAGTGGATGCTGAAGAAAAGGAAGATGTAAAAAGTGGTGCTGAGCTGGGTGCGGTGGCACACGCCTGTAATCCCAGCACTTGGGAGGCTGAGGCAGGAGGATTGCGAGTTCAAAGCCAGCCTCAGCAATTTAGCGAGATCCTAAGCAACTCAGTGAGACCCTGTCTCTAAATAAAATACAACATATACTGGGGATGTGGCACAGTGGCGGCATGCCCCTGGGTTCAATCCCCAGTACAAAAAAAAAAAAGTTGTGCTGAGTTTGTGTCTCTCTCAAAGGCCAGAATTGAAGAATATGAGAAATAGCTGGAGAAGATGAAGAACATAATTCCATTTGATCAGATGACCATTGAGGACTTCAATGAAGTCTTCCCAGAAACCAAATTAGACAAGAAGTATCCCCATTGGCCTCACCAGCCCATTGAGAATTTGTAAAAATTGAATGCAGGAGAAAGCTCTGCCCTTGTATTACAAACTTTGGACATTGAAAATAATAATTATATAGTTCTGGGGGAAAAAAAAGATGAATGGTTACGTAGTGTCCACTGGTCAGGCATTCAGTCTCTGTTAAGGCATAACAGCTGTTTTAGAGAGTATGATTGTCAGGACATGCCTTTGTTCCAGAATCCTAGGGCATGCCCTGCAATTCTTAATTGAGGTTTGCCAGTACAGTACCCTTATCCACTGCACGTATTTCCAGCACCACTGGCATGCTAGATCACATGCCCAAGAGGCAGGGCAGCTTGTACACTCCCTGGTCCTTCTCTGAGAGCGCTTGAACTGGCAACTTTCTGGTTCCCCCAAACTGAATATTCTTAAGTGCAGCTTACATTGTCTCCAAAATACAAAGAGGCCAAATCAATACTTGCCTCTTTGTGCTAGGAAATACAAGGTGCAACATGAACATGTTGTCCTTTGTAGCAAGCTCCAAGCCAGGACTTTTGGAAAGAAAGTAGCAAAGTAAATCCGAGGATAGCACTTGCTGTGGATCACAAGGAGAACTTTCTTCACTTTTTCCTTTCTCCCATAGGCTTTCAGGGAGCAAAACTCATGAGGCGTGTGTGTTTTCTTTCTTTCTTTTTTTTAATACTTTTTAAATGGTAGGTGTACATAATACCTTTATTTTGTTTATTTTTATGTGGTACTGAGACTCCAACCCAGTGCCTCACACATGCTAGATGAGGGCTCTACCTCTGAGCCACAACCCCAGCCTGATGAGGTTTTATAAAAAAAATTTTTATTTGTTCTTTTTAGTTATACATGACAGTAGAATGTATTTTGACATATTCATATGTGGAGTATAACTTCCCATTCTTGTGATTATACATGATGTGGAGTTTCACTGGTTGTGTATTCATATATGAACATAGGAAAGTTGTGTTCAATTCATTCTACTGCCTTTCCTATTCCCATCTCCCTCCCTTCCCTTCATTCCCCTTTGTTTAATTTGATGAACTTTTATGTTGCCCCAGTCCCTGATTATTGTGAGTCAGCATCCACATATCAGAGAGAACATTCGGTCTTTGTTTTTTGTAATTGGCTTATTTCACTTAGCATGATAGTCTCCAACTCCATCTGATGAATTTTTATTTGTATTTTTACCCTCCCGATCTTTGAGTTCATACCATAATAATAGCCCATGATTGCCTTGTATAATAATTTGATATAATATCATTTGATAAATAACTGCCAAGACTTGGCCTTACCTCATTATCTGGCACTATTCTACCTGTAAGAAAATTGAGATCAAGGTCAAGAGACTTAGTGACAGTCACACAATGAACCTGGAGCTTCCAACATGGGAATTCTGCATTATGGTAGATGGAGAGCGATCCTAGCCATTTGTCCTGCGTGTTTGCCATTGCCAAGCTCTGGGCTACATGCTTTACAGGTATGAACATACCCTTATAACAGGCCCATGACAGCTGTGTCATTATTATTATTTTTATTATCAGGGATTGAATTTGAGGGCACTTTACTACTAAGCTACATCCCCAATCCTTTCTGGTTTTTGTTTTGAGTCAGGATCTCACCAAGTTGCTGAGGCTGGACTTGAACTTGACATCCTCATGCTTTCTCCTGAGTCTCTGAGATTACAGGTGTACATTACCACACATGGCTAGAGATGCCATTATTAATCTCCCAACTTTATAGACAGGGAATCTATCTAGGGAGATTAAACAACTTGCCCAAGGTCACACAGGCAGGATTAGAGCCAGGCGGGCTGGCTTCAGATCTTGGGATCTCAACCACCAGTCAACACAGCAGCCAAGGAGTCAGGAACACAACTCCCTAAAGATGGGCGGGCACCACGAAGCTGCTTTTTCATGGAATGATTTCATGTCAAAGACACCTGAGGAGAGTGGGAAAAGGAGCAGGACTTTCAAAGCCTTTAACCATTACTAGAACAAATGTGCTCTGTGTAGAATTTTCCTGGAAAGATTAGCTTTAAGCTCTAAGAAATCAGAATCCAGGACAATTTCCCAACTACCAGCCCAAACTCTACCCATTCAGTTAATGTATACCTTGCAGCAATTTTAACCCCAAACATGAACTCAATTACAAAATGATATTATTTTTACATACAGTTTGTTTTTGGTTTTGTTTTGTGTGTGTGGAGCAAAAGGTGCTTTGCCAACATCATGAGTGATTGCAACACTCCCATGAAACTACTGAAAGGAGCAGCGATGCTTTAGATTCCGCATAATACCTTCTCTCTGAAGAGCTCCAGGCAACTACAGAATCAAAGCACTACTTTGTCCTCTTCTTGTGTCTTTTTAGTCAATGTGGATGTGCTCATTGCCTATAATACACTGAGCATGCTGGGGGCTAGGCATGCAAAAGTCCACAAAAACTTAGCTACCTTTTTTTTTTTTTTTGAGTTTTCATTTGGGTGAAAAGAAATGCTCATTGCATGTTAACTTTTTAATGCCTCTTGCTTTTTTTTTTTTTTTTTCAATCCTGGGATGGAACCCAAGGCCTTACACATGCTAGGTGCATGCCCTACCACTGAGCCACATCCTCACACCCACATTCTGCCTGCTACTTTTTTTTTTTTTTTTTGGTACCAGGGATTAAACCCAGGGGGACTTTACCACTGAATTACCTCCCCAGCCTTTTTAAAAAAATTTTGAGATAGGGTCTCGCTCAATTGCTTAGGACCTTGCTAAGTTTCTGAGGCTGACCTTGAATTTGCAATCCTCTTGCTTCAGCCTCCCAAGCTTCTGGGATTACACATGTGCACCACTGTGTCCAGCTGTCTCTTACTTCTTATTGAAAGCTCTCAGGTTCCTCACTAAGCACGAGGAACAGCATGTGGTGGCACATGCCTGTAGGCCCGGGGATAGGGAAAGTTGAGGCAGGAGGACCACATGTTTGAGGCCACTTGCAGCAACTTAGTGAGGCCCTAAGAAACCTAGTGAGACCCTCTCTCAAAATAAAAAAATAAAAAATAAAAAGGGCTGGTGATGTGGCTCAGTGGCAAAGTGCCCCTGGATTCAGTCCCCACTGCCAAAGACAAAAAACAAAAAAGAAGTGAGAAACAATGAACCAGAAATCAGCAGTCCTCAACCCTGACTTCAATAATTTCTTTTATTTGTGGGTCTGTGTGTGTCTGACTAGGTTCCTAAATCCTGTTCCATTACAGAATTATTGCATGAATTTATAATGAGCCAAACCGAGTAAAATCATTCCTTGTTTTTATGCAGGTGTGAAAAAAGACTCCTTAATAAAATAGTATATAATGTAATATATACCCACTTTTTGAAAATCACAAGGCCATTTGCAAGTGCAATACTATTTGTTAGTCAACTTTTCATTGTTATGACAAAAATATCTGACACAAACAACTTCAAGGAGGAAAGTTTTTTTGTGGCTCATGGTTTCAGAGGTTTCATTCTATGGTTGGTTCCATTGCTCTGGGCTTGTGGTGAGGTGAGCATTATAGCAGAGGAAAGCCTCTCAGTTTACATCATTCAGATAGGAGAGAGAGAGAGAGAGAGAGAGAGAGAGAGAGAGAGAGAGAGAGA
>JAJEJO010048038.1:0-28465 GCA_020662805.1 Glaucomys volans
CTCTCTCTCTCTCTCTCTCTCTCTAAAATTGTATCTATTTTTAAGTTAATACTCTGACATTTTGATTTGCATAGTTTTATGTTTTGTCATCTGCCCAGACAATTCTGTCCTCATTATTCTTTTTTTCAAACACTTATTGGCTCTTTTAATGTATATTCTCTTCATTTGAACTCAAGAATTAATTTGTTAAATTCCATATAAAGATCTTTTGAGAGTTTCAAAAATTTGTATTACACTAAATTTATAGATTAATTCAAGGAAAATTTGAAACATTAAAACATTAAATCTTTTTACTTAGGGATGTGGTATATCTCTTATTAGATTATTTTTTTCTTCCTCTTGCCCTAGATCTCATTGCCCTGCTTCCCAGCAGCATTAATTGCTGCCACCACTACCTATATATCTAGAGTATTCTTTTTTTTTTATTTACTTATTGATTCATTGAACACAAATGGAGTACAGCTATTGTTTCTCTGGTTGTACACAAAGTAGAGTCACACCATCTGTGCGTTCATACATGTACATTCTAGAGTATTTTTATTTCCTGGTTTTCTTTTTCTTATTTCTTAGTTCAGACAAGACAAATTAGAAATCATTCAGAGATGCTAAAGGCAGGAATAAAACAAAATTGGAAAAGCAAAAATATAAAAAGAAATTATGAAAGCACAGAACAATTAGTTTATGAAGTTCCTTCTATTAATGTAACTAAAGCCTGGTTATGGAAGGGCTCCAACTGATGGAATTTACCAGATTCTTAGTATTTATTCTTTTTCTTTTCTCTGTCCCCACAGTCAGTATTTTAAACAGCAGTGTTGTGTTTTGAGAGTTCCTCAGCTTGTTCTGAAACTTATGTTTGTATATAACAGAAACTTTTTTCCCCCTTAAAACTGATGTATAAGACGGCATATTTTATAAAATGGAAGGCATTTTTGTTTTGTCAAGTTCTTAAAGAACTTTTCTTGATGATAGAACTAGTTGATCATTTATTATTCACAGATTGAATCATTATTTTACTCTTTTACGTATATTCTTTATTTTCAAATAAGCAGAATTCTTAGACCATATTTTCAATACTTTCACTCATAGATCTTAGTTATGATTTTTATATAAAGTTAATGTACTTCAGGGGTTCTCTCCCTTTTCTTTTTGGTACTGGGGATTGAATCCAGTGGGTCTCTACCACTAAGCTATATCCCCAGCCCTTTATTATTATTATTATTATTATTATTATTATTATTATTATTTATTAATTTATTTATTTTGAGACAGGGGCTTATTGAGTGGCCCAGGCTGGTCTCAAACTTGGAATACTCCTGCCTCAGCCTCCTGAGTCACTGGGATTACAGGCCTGTGCCACTGTGACTAGCAGATCAGTGATTCTTAGAGTGTGATCTTGGAACCTATAGGGGTACCTGGGACCTTCTCAAGGGGTCCAAATTATTTTGTGTTAAATTATTTTTAAAACAATGTTAAGGTATTATTTTCTCTTCTCACTCTCATTCTCTTATATGATAGAAATTTCCAGATGCTACATGATATCATTGCTCTGATATCTAATAGATTGTATACTTAAGAACTCTTATGTTTAAAATTTTCTCAATTTTAATTTCTTAATATTGACAGAAGCAAAAGTTCTCTTTGGTTCTCCATAATTTTAGAGTGTAAAGTTATCCTGAGATCAAAAGTTTAAGAACTGCTCACATAGATTAGTATGTATTAAACTGAAAGATAACTCATGTGGATTTTACCAATCCTTTTTCTGAGTTTGGAGTGGAGTCTGTGATTCTTTGCTATTATTCTCTGTATCAGTCAAGGTCCAATCTGATACAGAAATCACTAGAGACAGAAACCACACAGTTAAATATAAAGGAAAGTTTAATAAAAAGGATTATTAAGTATAGCGGAGGATCGAAATAGCAAGGGCATGAAGCAAAGAGAACTCTAAAGAATATTCTCTGAATGTTTATGTCTCCCCAAATTCATGTGTTGAAATCCTAGTCCCTAAAGTGGTGGTATTTGGAGTCAGGGCCTTTGGGAGGTGATTAGGTCATGAAAGCTATTCCCTTATTAATATGAATAGCACCCTTATAAAAGAGGCCTAAGGAAGCTGTTCATCTCTTCTACAACTTGAGGGTATGGAAAAAATGGCCATATATGAACCAGTGGGTTGTTTCCATTTAATCTGCAAGTGACTTGATCTTGAATTTTCCAGTCTCTAGAACTTTGAGAAACAAGTTTCTGTTGTTTATGAAGCACCAGTTTACCATATTTTGTTATGGAAATCTGAGTGGACGAAGACAATACAAACAGTAGATATTAGGAGCAGTATACCTGAGACAGAGCACCAAAGGAAGAGCAACCCCTTGCCCCAAGAATTGAGATCCAGACCTTGTTGGAGAGGGCACAGGTATGCCTAACTGAATGACAAAAATGTTACTGTGGTGCTATGCTGGTGGAATGTGCTAGAAATCTGCCCTCTGGCGCTTTTCAGAAATCCTTTGCTCTGGTTGTAGAAAGCTGTTCACGGTGAGGTGTTTCACCTGGGCAGGGGAGAGGTGGGGTGGGAGGGAGAGCTGTTGGCCACTGAGTGCTGCTGCTGCTCTGCCCTACAGGAGCCTAGTGTTGGAGAAACTGCTCCTGCTTTAAGATCCAGAGAAGCAATTCTGAGTGCTGGGCCTGGGGAGGGAAGGGAACACGTTCCAATCAGGAAGGAAATGCATTATTTTTTTCTTTCCTTCTTTTTTCTCTTTCTTTTTGCAATGTCCCTCTAGTGCTTTTTACTGACAAAGTTTAGTACCATGCCATCTGGTAAAGAAAAACATTTAAAGGGCCTAGCCACATTTAAAGAGCAGGCAATGAAGGATGAATTTGGAACTGAAAGGAAATAAAATGACAAATGGCACATTTACTGTCTCTTTATATGTAGTTTATGAATTATTGGTATTTCTTAAAATTCTTGATGTGTGTGTATGTGAAAATCCATTTTTAACTGAGGAAAAACATGAATAAATCATCTACCTTTACTTGCTCTTAAATAACTCAACAATTACTAATTTGGGAGATCACATAGCTGGGCAGTACATTATTAGTCTCCCCTAGCTTTGCTGTGGGTTATGGTGATAACAGTTGCCTAAGTTACTCTTTAAGGACCTGGAGGCTGCTTTTGCTGAAAACGCTGACTTTTGTGCCTCCAAGTCCCATGGGTGACTGGAATAGGAGGAAAAGGCTTGGCACCTCTGTCATCACATTGTGAATTCCTCTTTTGTTGCCTTAACTTTTGGGTCAGATTCTATGGAGCTCTGCATATAGACTGCTGAATATTTGAGAAATGTTTTTTCCAAAACCATAATTTATGGTTAACTTAACCTAGACTTGCCTAGTGTTCCTCTCTTTCTGCCTTCAGGGCAAAAGATGCCTTCCAGCTACCATGACTGGAAATGTGAAAAAAGTGAAAGGAAGTGGCACCTGAGTTTCTGGAAGACCTCAACCTAGTCCCAGAAAAGACATGAATACTCCTCTCCTTTATCAGCCTATTATCTCCCTCGTTATTCCTATCCCTTATCCATAATCCCTCAATCCCCTGGAGTTGAAAAGCTGATTTGTGAGCAAAGCTCCCTTTTATTCTTTAACCCCTGAATAAAGCCTTTCTTTCTCCCCACTACTTGTCTCTCAGACATTGTTTTTCCATGGGATGAGCTGCTGAACATGGGTTAGTTGGTTCATTCATTCATTCATTCATTCATTCAAAAACACTTATTCAGGGACTATAATGTTCTAGATTCTTGTGTACCAGACATTGGTAGCAGGTGCCTAATAACAATTTTCACTTTCTTTCTTAAAGATAGAATCCCAATTTTGTTCTTCTCTGTATGCTTCTCCTTGTCCCCGGCTTCAGGGAAGGATGGTCTGAGGCTCATCTCCAAGTCCAGCTCCATGGGATAAATCACAATTTGCCTAAACAGATTTTGGTGATCCCATTTTCTTTGTCAGTGATGTGTCTGGTGACATACTTCTGGCATATGGGACATGAGGGAAATTCTGCAGAGTGCCTTCTAGGATAGGTTTTTGTATCATCTTAAAAAATGGTATTCAGGGCTAGAGTTGTGACTCAGTGGTAGAGTGCTTGCTGGGTATGTGTGAGGCACTGGGTTCCATACTCAGCACCACATAAAAATAAATAATCTAAAGGTATTATGTCCACCTACAACTTAAAAAAAATAAAGGCCCATCAACAACTAAACATATATTTTACAAAAGGGCATTCAGAAAGAAATCTCTTCTGTTGCTGGACATTGTCATGTTTCCATGGGATGCCTGAAACACTGGTGGTCACTGTGGGCATTTGAGAGGTAAAAGAGTTCAAGGAGACACTTGTGTGTATAGCAGAGCAGGAAATAAAGGTCTACAGAATAACAACTCAAATCTAAAAACACCTACTTCTAGGTTTCTTGTTTGAAAAAACATTTTGAGTTGTTGCTTATTACTTATAACTGCTAGATATGAATAAGATATATTGTTCTTGTTCCCTAGGGGCTCACAGTCCGTCAGAGAAACGAAGTGAAATAACAGTTTAAGATTGCTCTGACAAAAGGGGAAAGTGGTTGAATTCAAATTCATGATGTTACTGAGTTAGAAAAGAGAAAAAGAGCAAGATAAAATGTTTTGTAAAATTGACTCTTTAAAGAATAAAATTTCCAAATTTTCCTGCAACTAAAAAATTACACAATGTAATACGCTCGTTCAGAGCTTTCCCTCTGGCCAAGCTCTTACTCTTGCTTGGGCAGAAAAAATTAACTAATATTTGTTAATTAATATTATTTTTTCATAAAATATAAAAATGAGAAGAAAATACAAAGTTGCAGTTTCAGTAAATAGCACCAACTATTATAATAAGGTCATTTTTTTAATCTTAATATTTTTCTAGCCCTAAAATTTGAAGGTGTATGTATCTATGACAAAAAAATGTACTTTTTGTTATTTAAAGGAACTGGGTTCCATATTGCAGATTTTCTCACATTTCTCTTAGAGCGTTTGCTGTGGTTTGGGTAAGTGCCCCCAAAGGCCCAGTGTAAAAGGCTTGGTCCTCAGCCTGTGGTACTGTTGGGAGTGGGGCCTAGTAGAAGGTCTTAGGTCACTGAGGCTGTGTTCTCAAAGGGGACTGTGATACCCTGGTTCCTTCCTCTTCCTTTGTTTTTTTGCTGCTTGCCTGTGAGGTGAGTGGTTTAACTTCACAATGTGCTATGATGTGCCATCCCCATGATGTGCCACAACAAACCAAAAGTAACAGGGCCAAACAATCATGGACAGAAATGTCAAAAACTATGACCCAAACCTTTTCTCTTTATAAGTTGATCATCTGAGGTATTTGTTATAGTGATGCAAAGCTGACCAATAGAAGTCAGTTGAGAACTGTAGTGAGCTGTTTGATAATATAGGTGAAGTGCATGCTTGATCTTGATTCCAGCTGGAATTATTGGAAACAGAAACAGGTTACCTTACTTCCACAGTTAAGCGAAGTTGAGTGACCCTTATCTGTACTTCACAATTTTCTATGGCTTCATTTGTGCATGAATGAGGCTGCCTTAACTTTGTCAGCTGAACGATGATTTCTATGCTTTGCTTCTTAAAATCTTCAGACTGGCATCCCACAGACAAATTAAAACAGAGGCTTGAAGCATTTTATTTTTTTCTTCTAAGAACTTCAGAAGAAACACAACTTTTTTTATAGTAACAACACAAGAGGCACATTCCTGCCTCTGGGTCTTAGCACTTACCATTCCCTTGCCTCACATTCTCTTCCTTACTCTACCTGCATGGATCTCATTCCCTTCTTCCTCAGTCACTTTCTCCTTGAGGCCTTCCCTGGACGTCCTTTCTAAATTCCATGCTTCACGCTCTACTTTGTATTCCCGTTCCATATGTAATTTTTCTTCTTTACCAGTTTCCACTATCTGACATTCCTGTTCAGGTACTTATTTATCTCTTTGTGTTTCCCAAACCAGTATGATAGCAGGAATTTTTGTGTATTTGTCTATTAAAATCCACAAAGGCAGGAATTTGTTTCTTTTCCTGTTCTCTTCACTGGTGAATCCCCACACTTTAAGCAATGCCTGACATATTTAGGTGCTCATTAAATGTTTGTTGACTGACTTATAGTGGAATGAGGCCTGGCTTTGGAGACATAAAGGCCTGGGTTAGAATGCAGACATTCTGTTTGGTCTAGGGTAATTCACTTTACCCCTCTGAACCTCAGTTTCCTCACCCATGAAATGAAAATAACAACTATACCACAAGGTAGTTTTAAGTGTTCAATGAGGTAATGTAGGCTCAGTATCTGATCCTATTGGAGTCACACATGTTAGCCTTCTTTACAAGTTGAGGGACGTCTCAGAGATTTATTTTCTGATATCATTTCTCCTCTTTCCACAAACCTTAATTATGGGTGAACGTGTACTAAAATTAGGGTCAATTGAGAAGGATTTAATTTACAAAGGATCATTACAGGAAGACTAAGGTATAGGAGAAATAAGAGATATAGAAGGAACCCAGTAATCCTGGGTTCCCAGTAATCCCAGTAACCCCTAGGCCTACAGGAACAAAGTGAAGGAAATGTTGGGCAATTTACTTTGAAAGGACCAGGGATTCCCTGGAACACAGCTAGCTCTAGGTGACCTCAAAGGAAGAAAAAAACAGGAGAATAAATAAATAGTGACCTCTGATACTCCTTCATTCCTTTGATGACTTCCTTCTGGGTCACCTATCATCAGAGACAATTACAGGCCAGAGGGCTGGGGAGCCCCAAGATATCAGTCATTCAGATTAACCCTCTGTACAGAGAGCAGCTGAAGAAGGATGGAGAGTGAATCTGGAGGAACAAAAGGAAGCTGCCAGCCCACTGCTTGCTGTGTAAGGGATAGAGAGAGTAAAGATATGGTTTGGCTTTCAGTTGGCTTTCACATTTGGGTTGGGATGACTGACCAATAAATAGAACTTCCATACAGGTATCTCTTTCACAACTAAAATGCAGAGGTTGTAGGTGAAGATGCTGGCAGTTTGGGACAGGCTTTCTGAAGCTTGAGATTGGTAAAACAATGAGGACCCCATATTAAAGGATTGCAAATTGAGTCTATTTTAAAATATGAGAAAATTTTTAAAAAGTTGAAAATACTTTTCAATTTCTGATTAAATGCAAAAAGAAGGGAATATGGTATGGAAGTGAGGATGAGAGTGGAAGGCAGAATGAGATAATTTTAAGGGTACTTTCCAGCATTAATATTTTAATGATTTCATTTTTTTTTCACCCTGTTGCTCTGTTGCTTCTGGATAGACTCTAGATCTTTGGTAAATGAAAACCAGTATAACATTTGTAATAATTTCTCTTGTTGAAAGAATTTGAGTTTGTTTCGTCAACAAATGGTCTTAAACTTGAAATAACTAGATTTAGGGGGCAATAAAATGGCTCGAAAATAGATCGGGTAAGCTTATTGCATAGTGAATCTTTAATGCAAAAAGAGACTGAACTATGCTTGTGTAAAGTGCCAACAAGCAAGTTTGAGTTAATATTCATATTATTCGACATTCTCTTCATATTCATTGTTTTAACCTCCCCCCAAACCCTATATGATTCTTCATCTGAACAAATTTCTAAGAAGCAAACTCATTATACAGCAGCTGTATGTGGCCATAGAAAGATGACTAGATGATCACATGTGTAATTCAAGGTCTAAACAGTACAACGTAAATGGATGCATGAAGGATTCTAATTACAATGGAATGAGGGTTGTTGGGAGTGGTTGGAGAAGACCAAAGAGGGAAGAAAGAAAGCTCTTCTTGAGTGCTTTTCCAGGCACAATTTGTGATAGGTTTGCCAAGGTTATCCAATTAGCCAGCAAGCCCCCAGAGTATTAAATTTGGTGCACCGAGAGATCGCTGCAGTAAATATTTTCTGTGTAATTAAATGTAATTATTGTGAAACACAGTGAGGCGCTTGTCCACAGTCAAAATCAAACAAGAATTTCCAGAAGTATCCCTGCTACTGGAGCTACAAATGTCAACTGGTTGGGAGAAAACATAACCAATAATTATAAACAGAACTAGAGTGGGAAGCGTGGGCAGTTAGTTATACTTCAAAAGGCTTCACAAGATGTTTGGGATGTATCGCTGAGAAATCTAGAGAAATTAATCAAATTAGACTGGGGAAAACACAGTGAAGGCAGGCGAGGAGCGCAGCCGGGGGCCAGCAACCCTCACCAGCCTGGAGCGGCTCTTCTAGCACCACCTCTTTCTTCGCTCCCTTGGCTGTGCAACTGGACCCTCTCTCCTTCCGCCCCGCCTCTGCCCACCCTCCCAGTCCAGGCCCCGCCCATTCACAGTCATGGTCCCGCCCACCCGGCCTGGGCCGCCGTCGGCTCCGCCCACCCTTCTCGGCGCGGTGGGGCGGGCGCGGAGCAGCGGCGCTCCAGGGCGGGGTAGAGGGGGTGATCCGCCGCGGAGTTACGGGAAAGTTTGTCCGAGTTCTTGGAGTTTCCCTCGAGCTTGGCCGGCCGGTGCCCCGGCTCCTTTCCTCCCTCCGGCCTTTGCAGTCCACCCGGTCTCTCTTTCTGCCTTGGGCCGCCATGGAGCAGCCGCCAGCGCCTAAGAGGTAGCGAACGCGGGGAGCGGGGAGAAAGAGGGAAGGACGCCGGGCGGGGGTGGCTAGGCCCGGTCTTGCTGCGACCCTCTCCGGGCCGGCTCCCGGAGTAACCAGGGTCTCGAGGCAGTCTGAGAGCTTCGCCGCGTCGGTCCCCGAAGCCAGGGGGCCCGAGGAGTCCGACCCTCGCCTCCGCTCCCCTCCCCCGCGGCCGGCGGGGCCTGGCGGGCGTGGAGCTGTGTGGGCAGCGCCGGGCTCCGCACGGCCCGACCTTGGGGCGGGTACGCTTTTCCCTCGAGGCAACTTCACGAAGTCTGACCTAAAACGAGGAAATTAGTTGCTTTTCTTACAGCCATGTAGTCTTTTTTGTCAAGCGTTCTTAGTGATATTACATTTATTTACTTTTTTGAGAAATCGGGTTGTTTATTTACAGTTTAAGGAATAAGTATTAATAGCCTCACAGTGTGTTAAACTCACTGTGGATATGCTGCACTGACAGGTGTTCTTCTCCCTACCCCCTCAAGTTCAAAAGAATTTATACATGCAAGACAGTAGGAATCTTAAATTAGAACCCCTTCCCCATGCAGTTTTGCTGGTAAAAATAGTGATGCTTTGATATAGTATTTATTATTTATATTTGATCTTTGATATATTGAAAGTGTATGAAGTGGGGGAACAAAGTATATGTTTTAATTTATATCTGCAGTGATCTTAGGAAGCTAAATCAATGTTGTCCGTTGATATAAGTTCATAGTGTGCATCCCTCCCTCCCAGGAATGAATCAACTGGATGCAGGATAAAACATTTAAACTTAGTCTTTCTTTTGTAATTTATAAAATAAGGGTACTAATCTTTCTCCCAGAGAGTGCTGTTGTGAAGATTAAAGAGTTCATGTGCTTTGATACCTAGATAGATGAAAAGTGGTGTATTCATGAACATGGAATAATTAAAAAGGTAGGGACTTTGGGACCCATTGTGAATTGTGTGACTAGTTACCTGAGCCTTAAGGCCCAGAAACCATCTGTTCAAGTGAGAAAAGGGAGGGTGTGGAGAGTTTCCAAAAAGGACCTGTTGTCAGAGCTGTGGAAGCAAGTCAATGGATGTATCTATTGAGCATTTTGTAAGGTGTCTATCTTCTGATGCTCACTGTGTGCCTAGTTTTGATACTATGGAAGAAAATCAGGAACATTTTTTTCTTTCTCTCTGCTTTGGAAGGACTGTAAGGGGGCACTGCTGACATGATCCCATAGGCCAACTTGAACAACTCTGCATTGAAGTAGAAGCTTTCTGTATTGATAAGCTCAGAGTTATCAGAGTTTCATTGTAGGTGTTAAGAGAATCCCTTGGACTGGAGTGGTAGCTCAGTAGTGGAGTGCTGGCCTCCCTTGTGTGAGGCACTGGGTTCCATCCTCAGCACCACATAAAAATAAAGGTATTATGTCCATCCACAACTAAAAAAAAAAAAGAAGAAGAAATCGCTTGTGCTTGTGCTTGCAGAGAGATTAGACAACCTGGAGGAGTATACTTTTCAAATTGGTGATTACACATTTAACAGACTTATTTTTAACTCTCTTCAGAGATTTATTTTGACCCAGAAAGGCATTTCTTTTCAGGTTTTATTTTTCTTCCTTTCCTTAAGAGACAGGGTCTCACCATGTTGCCCAGCCTATCCTTGAACTCTGGGGCTTAAAAGATCTTCCTGCCTCAACCATCTGAGTAGCTGAGAACTACAGGTACACACTGTTGCCCCCAGCTCAGGCAGACATTTTTGAAGAGCAAAACATGTGATGTTAATCCCTTTTATTTGAATATCTCTTAAAAATTTCATAGCATTTTCATATTTATAATGTTTAATCATCATGGCAATCCCATGGAGTAGGTTGGATTACAGATAGTAATCCTGTTTCATAACTGAGGACTTATAAGAGTTTGCCTCATGGAAGGCTATGACAGGAATTACTGACAGCGAGTTTTTGTGTTGTCCTATTGATCATTACCTCCTAATAATAAAGCATAGTTACCATTTTTGAGGTCATATTGTTTTCCAGGAAATTTATATAGTAATGTGCTACTTAACACTGGGACTTATAAGTAGAAACTCTTCGTTCCGTGATTTTGTTGTGCAAACATATAGAGTGTAAAGCTATGTAGAAGACTGTAATGTCACTAGGTACTATAGAGTGTGTGGTCTGTCATTGACTGAAATGTTGCCATGTGGCACATGACTGTATATACATTCTTTTACTTAATCATCTTAAGAAGTAGTAATCCTGGCTCTGTCACTTACTATGTTCTAAATTTAAATTTCTTCATCTGTAAAATAATGGGGATTGAATGAGGTCACAGTCAAGTGCTTAGCACAGTACTTCATAATATGTTCAATAGTGTTAGTTGTTAACTTGTATTTTCCTTATTGAATGAGGCTCAAAGAAGTTAAATAATTTGGTCAAGTGGAGAAGGTACCAGAATACTGAGTCTGATTGCAAAGGCTGTGTACTCTTCTTATTGTACGGGGATACCTTTTTTGAAACTTTCTTGACATTCAGTAAAGTAGTGGTCATCTTTGTCTGCCATTTCCTGGTTTCTTTGCTTATTCTCTTTTTTTAAAAAAATTTTTGTTTGAGTTGTAGGTGGACACAATGCCTTTATTTTATTTTTATGTGGTGCTGAGGATCAAACCCAGGGCCTCACACATGCTAGGTGAGCACCCTACCACAGAACCACAACCCCAGCCCCTACTTACTCTCTTAATCTCTATAAGAATGCCATTTAGCTTTTCTGCCTTGAGTAGCACTTCCTTAGTGTTCAGACACTTTTACATGGTCATATCTAATGTTGTAGCAACTGCTGCTGCTCAGTTGGCATTTTTGATTTTTTTCATGTAGGACTCTTTTATTATCCCATTTAGTTTGTCACTAGATCCTACCCAGTTTTCCATTAAATAGTCTGAATTTGCCCTCCACCCCCTTCATTCCCTTGATTTTCAGCAATGCCTTCTAACTGAACACTTTAGTTCAGTGGTTTTCCAAAATATTTTAACAGTAGAAAAACTTTAATAACAGAAACACTCTGGAGTAGGGACAAGGCTCCAGAACTTGGTTCCTAATCCCTTCTTTTCCTTTTTTGTTGTTCTATAGAACCTTCTAATGTTTCACACAGTTTGCTTTAGTTTATCTTGCAGGTTGCTTCTGATTTATTTTGCTATGACATCAGTTATACTACACCTTTCTTTTGGATTAGGGAAACACTTGTCTACTTAGTATCCAGAACCTTCATTACTTGGTCTCCCCTTCAGCCTTCAGTTACTAATCTCCAAGGTGAATCTGTCCTCATAAACAACCCTGTTCTTTGTTTATAGGCTGTGGATATTCCCAATTTTGCCTTTGATCATTCTTAAAAGTTCTTGGTGTCCCCCCCCCCCCAATCTGTTTTATTTCTTCAGGGCCTGCTTCATAAAGTCTCTTTTCTGAGTACTTCTATCTGAACTATTTCTCTATATTCCTAATATGATACTCATTTGATTATATGACATCTTTTTGTTATTACAAAATTTTGGGCTCCAGAAGATAATAGGTACTAATTTAATAAATATGTATCACCCCCTCCAGTTTAAGAGAGACAATATTTCCAATATATTTGAACCCTCTGTGTAAATCTCTTCTCAAATGTATTTCCTTCCCACTCCCCCAAAGGGTGATCACAGTTCTGAATTGGGTATATGTTCTTCCTTTGTTTTTATATTTTTAGCATATAAACAACACACACATACATTCACCACACATCTATACATATCTAGTATTAAGCCCAGTTTCAAAACTGACTTTGAAATTTGCTTCTTTGGGTATCATTCTTCCTTGGGAGTTGGAGATTGCAGTTTTAAGAATCATGACTCAGAGTTCTAGATAATCTGAAAGGCACCTCTCACCCTCATACGCATTGATTTGGTTTCTCTGAGAAGGCTTGTGTAAAACATGGGCAATAAATGTGGTCACCCTTGTCACTGACTTGAGGTGCCAGACTGACTTACATTGCCAGATTTACTTGACAGGTCTGTCATAGAAGTTTCCAGAAGCATGAGAACTCTGATCGTTGGGAGGTATGCAAATTGTATAAATGTTCTGCAAAAAGAAGTTTTAAGAAGCATGAGAACTCCGATTGTTGGGAGATATGTAATAGTATAAAGTGTTCTTCAAGAACAGGTAGAATATTATTGACTAAAGAAAGATACTTTCCCAGATAGGTCTTGTTCCTCAACTAGGTTATAAGATTAGTAGTTATTTAATAACACTGGTCAATTAAGGTATAGTTGGAAGAGAGTTGGTGTTGGTGTGAAATAGTGAAAACATTGGAAGAGTAATAATAGAGTAAGTTATTGAAGCATGAGCTCAAGACAGATGAAGAAAGTTCTGTGATTTAAGTTATAGTTAGATTCTGTGGTTTTTTAATAGTATGAAAGGCTAGTTTGAGGGAAGTTGAACATTGAAGTCAAATTGTTAGGTTTCAGAATATATTAATATAGCAGGGCAAGATGGTGCGTACCTGTACTACCAGTGACCTGGGAGGCTGGGGCAGGAGGATCACAAGTTTGAGGCCCACATTGGCAACCTAGTGAACCCTCTGTCTTTAAATCAGTGAAGAAGAAGAGCAGGGATGTAGCTTAGTTGTAGAGTGCCCCTGGGTTAATTTCCTAGTATTGAAAAGTACATTAACACAAATGAAAAGTGAAGGTAAGAAAAATATAAGGGCAAATGATAAGGGCAAATGTTGCTATGAATAGATGGATTATCAGTGAGAAGATTATTATGGAATGAAAAAGAAAGGTTAAAATAATGAAGATATAGGAGGATAACGTAGGAAGTCTTCATGTACTTATTAACAGGAAGAGCCTTATCAGCCTGTAGCATCTGTAGCACTGATCCTAAGCCTGGAATTAGAAATATAAATGACAGAGAACTCTCAGCTCGTAGGAGTTGAATTGGTGGGACAAAGCAAACAAACGAAATAACTAGATGGTAGAATATGAGGAATATTACAAAGATAACAGCAATGAGAAGAGGGAGAAGAGGGGGTGAGCTTTATTTTATATCACTTTGCTAATTTATATGTCCTTGCAATGTTGGAAGATAAATTCTTGTGTGCTTATTATTGGAGAGATTCACCGATTGAAGAGCTGGAGTTGTCTTTGAAAAGATGAATTCTAAGAACTCTTAAAAAACACAACAGAAAGTCAGCAGCATCCTTAGGGAAAAGGCCCTATGGGAAATTCCTAATTTTATTTCATTCAATTTACCTTATTTTTTGTGTTGGTGGGCATTGAACCCTGGGTTTCACACATACTAAGCACATCTTTACCAGTGTTCTACATCCCCAGCCTGGAAGTTTCCAACTTTAGAGGCAAGCAAGTGGATAAAATGTCTAAAGTAGTCCAAGGAGAAAAGAACACAGCAAATAGGAACATCTCTTTAATAGCCTGTTCCTTAGAGCTTATGCTCTCTTTAGTTCTTGTTGGTTAATTTAGGGTGACATCAGTGCTAATAAAATCAGTTTAGGCCCTATTGAGGGGAATAGTCAGTTGACGTTTCCTTGTTGGAGAGAGAGAGAGTAGTATGACAGTGAAATCTGGAGCCATTCCTGGTGAGGAGTCTTCATTTGTACTTAAAAACAGTTGAGAAGCAGTGTGTTGACTCTAGGCAATGGTT
Organism: Glaucomys volans; assembly: GCA_020662805.1. NCBI lineage: Eukaryota > Metazoa > Chordata > Mammalia > Rodentia > Sciuridae > Glaucomys > Glaucomys volans. The sequence continues at coordinate 14,329 of JAJEJO010048038.1, forward strand.
AATTTATCTATTATTCGTTAAAGGGGTAAGATGTAGAACATACAAGTATTGAAGAATGTAAGAAATGTAAAGAAAGGTAAAAACATATGAAACAAACTAGGTTAAAATTTGCTTTTCTGAAATAATGTAAGTGCTCATTCCACAAAGCTTTAATAATGAGAGGTTTAAATCTAATACTTCTTGTTTTTATTGTAAGGGAAACCCAAGTGCTTAGAATTGGTGAAGAATTTCATTTTTCTGTTTTTAAAAAAGCCCATGTTGACCTAGAAATATTGTCACTCCAGGCCATCGTATATTAGTGGCTTTTAGTTTTGGGGGATACTGGGGATTGACTCAGGGGCAGTCAACCACTGAGCCACATCCCCAGTCCTATTTTGTATTTTATTTAGAGACAGGGTTTCCCTGAGTTGCTTAGTGTTTTGCTTTTAGTGAGGCTGGCTTTTGAACTCTGGATCTTCTTGCCTTGGCCTTCCCAGCCCCTTAGGGATTACAGTTTTGTGCCACCATGTCTGGCTTCAAAAAACATTTTTTAAACATCGATACTGAGACTCAGTACAGAGGCTACATCTATACAACTCAAACAGAAGTTTCATGAAATGTGTTTTCTATTCTATTTCATTAAAAAAAGCGATGGTTGTGATCCACCAAATTAGTTTCATGACCCACTGATGAGTTTTGATTTGTAGTTTGAAAAATTGATTTTATTTTCATTTTCATCATGATACTTAATATAGGTGATGACATTACCAAAGAAATCCGGAAGGGTATTATTGTAACAACCCATCCATGCATAATCTTTTAAGGTTCTAGAAAGGAAAGAGATGAAAGAGAGATAAAAAACTTATATTTAAAAATGATAGTATTTGTACTTGCTTCAGCAGCACACATACTAACATTGGAATGATATAGAGAAGAATAGTATGGCCTCTTTGCAAGGATGACATGCAAATTCGTGAAGCATTCCATATTTTTATCCGTATTTTTACCCAGCTATCCCACTCCTTGGCCTATACCCAAAGGACTTAAAATCAGATTACTGCAGTGATGCAGCCACATCAATGTTCATAGCTGCTGAATTCACAATAGCTAGATTGTGGAACCAACCTAGATGCCCTTCAGTAGATGAATGGATAAAGAAACTGTGGTATATATACAAATGGAATATTACTCAGCCATAAGGAAGAATAAAATTATGGCATTTGTAGGTAAATGGATGATGTTGGAGACTGTTATGCTAAGTGAGATTAGCCAATCCCAAAAATCCAACGGCCGAATTATCTCTCTGATAAGTGAATGATGGTGCATAATGTGGGGAGGAAGGGAGGCAAGAATGGAGGAAGGATAGATAGCATAGAGGGAAGGGAGGGGTGGGGTTGGGGTGGGGGGGTAAGAATAATAACAGAATGAGACAGACATCATTGCCCTGTGTACATGTATGAATGCACAGATGGTGTGACTCTACTTTGTGTACAACCAGAGAAATAATAACTGTACTCCATTTTTGTTCAATGAATCAAAATTAAATAAATTAAAAAAATGATAGTATTTGGAATACTTCATATTGTCTCAAAGTATGGGAAAATGAGAAATGATTATCTGTGATGTCTGACACTTTACAGAGGAAAATGTAGTGTATGAAGGTTGCTTTGAGGCAAAGGCTCATTTGTCTTCTAGTGTAAACTGACCCCCTTCACTGGAAATGTCCAAGTGTAATTATGATGCGCTCAGTTTCTGACTTCCTACCAGTTCCACCCTCTCTAACTACCAAAGGTCTTTACATTTTCTTCTGAAGAGAAAATTTATCCTCTCTGATAAAAACTATCTTTTTTTTTAAGCTTTACTTTGAGCTCCTTTTTTTAATTGTGATTTTATTTGAATTGCCTCAAATATATTGTTCTAATTTCAAGAAGGCTTAAACTCATAGAATAAAGATTCTATATTTGAAATGTTTTATTATAAATTTCTGTAGTCTCAAGTTGAATAAATGGAGGTAGCAAATATATAAACATATGTATGAATATTTAAAACAATTTTTTTGTTACATGCTATGGTTATTGAAGTTCAGATTACCTTGAATTTCTGAGAGTTCATCAAAGTTTACTTGATGATAAAACTGAAGATATTAGGCAGCTAATTGCCCTCCTTTTGTCTTTCTGGAGCCACATATTCTTGTCTCTATTGGGTGGCTCATTCTTCTCTTTCTTCTGAAAACTGGCTTTCTTAGTGATTACTTCTCCTGGTGGAAATTGACTCTCAGTTTGGTTTATTCATTTGCTTATTTTTCATATGTTCCTAATTATTAATTGATTGCCTCCCAAATTCCAGATGCTAAGTACGTTGGTAAACAAAACAGATGGGATCTTTGCCTTCATAGAATGTACACTATAGTTGGAGCTTGAGCTATGAAAAATAAAAGTAGCATGTATTGCTAGAGATAAATGGTAGAACCTTTTTAATACGGCAGTTGAAGGAGGCTTCTTTGAGGAGATGATATTTAGGCTGCTACATGACATTGAGAAATTACCAATGTGAGTAGCCAGGGGGAGTAGTCCAAAGAAAGAAAAATCCATGAAAATGACTGGAGGGGCAAAGAGCTTAGTGTGTGGGAGGAATTGAATGAGGGCATGTGGCTGGGTGCAGAAAGTGGCTATAGATGAGGTCAGAGAGATGGGCAGAGACTCAGTGATAGAGGGGATGGAAAGGAATTTGGATTTGTCAAAGTGCCAAGGGCTCTCATTAAAGGGTTTTAAGCAGGATTTTAAGCGATTTGTATTTTTTTAAAAAAATATTTTTTTAGTTGTAGATGGACATAATATCTTCATTTTATGTATTTACCATTTTATGTGGTGCTGAGGATAGAACCCAGTGCCTCACACATGCTAGGCAAACACTCTACCATTGAGCTACAACCCCAGACCAGCAATTTGTATTTTAAAAGAATCATTCTGGTTGCTTTGGTTGGAATAGATTATAGAGGGTTAAGAGTTAAGTCAGAAACGGAGGCTAATGCAAAAATTCATGGTTAGAGATGGTTTCAGTGGAGATGGAAAGAAGTGGAGATTTAAATTATGTTTTGGAGTTAGAAATGAAGGACTTACTGATAGAGTAGCTGGAAGGAATGATGAACAAAGAAGAAATCAATCCTGGCTCTTGTGTCTTGGGTTTGTGCAACTTGGGGTTGGGTTTGAGCAGTTTTGGGTGAAGACTGAAAGAGGAACAGGCTTAGGTATATATAGTCTCTTCCTTGGAATTCCATACTTCCAGGAAAGTCATTCTTAATTGGTCCAAGATGTGATATTAGGTGGTTCCTTTAGAAGTGGGTAGGGAGGAAATACTGGATACTGACTTCTTTTTTTTAATCTCTTGCTTTCACCAGGTTAAAAAATGGGAACCATACCTAGTTTTGTTAGGTATTGAAATGTTCAGATTTGTTGCTGACCTGCTGGGTTTTTTTTAACCTTTTTATATTGCAATATAAAATATCAGCACAGAAAAATATGGCCTGGTGAATTATAAGGCAGATACCATTGAACCAGTCAGGTTAAGAAATAAAACTTGCCTCACTCCCTAGAAGTCTCTTCTGTGTTCTCCATCACCATCACAACCATTTTCATCACAAGTAAACCATTATCCTGACTTTCATAAGTAATAACCTAAATATGTGTTGCTAGATACTCTAGGTTAGCCTGGCTGATTAAAAAGTAGTTTTGATCTTTTAATCTTTAATTAATACTTTTAATCTTTAGATTAGCCCTCTATAGTTTTTCTTTTCCTTTTCTTGTTTAAGAACCTAGGTTGTTTGAACTGTAGTTTCTCACAATCTTCATTTTGCTGATTGCTTACTCAAGGTTTGGTTCAACATCTTCCTTTGTCCTCTTCTTTCCTGCAGATGGGCTGCTGGATCCAGAGATGGATGAAACTCAAATTCGATCCCTTAGGCATTGTTAGAGGTGGGGTTTGGCAATACAATAGGAATTTTTTAATATTTAATGGTTAGCAGCTATTAATAAATAGTACTCATTTAATTCATTGAGTGTTGCAAAATGGTGAACTTCTAAATGCATCATTTTGTTTTCATTTATAATGCATGTTTTTGTAAAGTCATTTCCCCTCACTTCCTGTTTGATTACCCAGAGGTATCATTTGTAAAGGAAAGACAGGATAAATGCTTACTTCTTTCCCATTATTTATCAGTTTTCAAGATAATGAATGAAATCCTTCTCTTCCAAAGAGGATCTCTTTTTTTCTTTGTTTTAAATGTCATTATGACCTGATGGTTTTTATCTGTTGTGATGACTATTATTGAAGCTCAAATTGTCCCATTGTCTAAGGGGGTCTTTTCAGGAGACGACATGACCCTACTGGTCTTTGATAGTTTCCTTGCTGTCTGCTGTGATAAGATACCAGGACTTGTCTTGTACATTCATGTTCCAGATGCAGAATCAACCAAGTTGTCAAGAAGCCATTTCTTTTAATGAGAAATGGTATTTTCAGACCCTCCCCTGGGTACTGATAGCCTGTTAATTTTAATAGATTTTAATTCATAGGTAGGAGAACTGATTAAATCTTTCAAAATATGAGATATTCTGTTAAAAAACATGATGGCACTGTTAGCTTTGAGCTCCTTTTTCTGGTTAATATCTTCACTACACCTTTGTTTTCTGAGTTTGAGTCAGATATTGTGAATAGACTCAAATTATGTAGCAGAAATTAGAGTAAACTTTTATCTTCATATTTTACATATTTACTGTGATTACTCTTTTTTATTATTTTTTTTAATTTATTTTTTATTTTTTATTTTTTTTGGTACTGGGGATTGAACCCAGGGGCATTCGGCCACTGAGCCACATCCCCAGCCCTATTTTGTATTTTATTTAGAGACAGGGTCTCACTGAGTTGCTTAGGGCCTCGCTAAGTTGATGAGGCTGGCTTTGAACTCGCGGTCCTCCTGCTTCAGCCTCCCAAGTGCTGGGATTACAGGCATGCGCCACTGTGCCCGGGTTCTTTTTTATGTTGCATTATTTTTTTATTGATTTTAAAAATTCTAATCCTTTATATATGACAGTAGAATGCATTTTGACACATTGTACACTAATGGAGCTTAACTTCTCATTCCTATGGCTATACATGGTGCTGAGTCACACCAGTAGTGTAATCATACATGTACATAGGGTGATAATGTCTGTCTCATTCTACTGTCCTTCCCATCCCCACCACTCCATCCCTCCCCCACTTCCCTCTGCACAGTCCAAAGTTCCTTCATTCTTCCCTAATACCTCGCCCCCCACCGCAAATGGCATAATTTCATTCTTCTTTAAGGCTGAGTAATATTCCATTGTGTATATGTACTACATTTTCTTTATCCATTCATCTGTTGAAGGGTATCTAGGTTGGTTCCATAGTTTAGCTATTGTGAATTGAGCTGCTATAAACATTGATGTGGTTGTGTCACTGTAATATGCTGATTTTAAGTCCTTTGGGTATAGGCCAAGGAGTGGGCTAGCTGGGTTAAACGGTGGTTCAGTTCCAAGTTTTCTGAGAAATCTCCATACTATTTCCATAGTGGTTGCACCAATCTGCAGTCCCACAAGCAATGTATGAGTGTACTTTTCCCCCCACATCCTTGCCAACACTTATTGCTTGTATTCTTGATAATTGCCTTTCTGACTGGAGTGACTTGAAATCTTAGAGTAGTAGTTTTGATTTTCATTTCTCGAAATTGCTAGAGATGATGAATATTTTTTCATATGTTTGTTGACTGATTGTATTTCTTCTTTGAAGAGTCTTGTTCAGTTCCTTAGCCCATTTATTGATTAGGTTATTTTTTTTTTTTTTGAAGTTAAGTTTTTTGAGTTCTTTATACATCCTGGAGATTAGCGCTCTCTTGGAGATACATATGGTAAAAATTTTCTCCCATTCTTTAGGCTCTTTCTTCATGTTATTGATCGTTTCCTTTGCTGTGAAGGAGCTTTTTAGTTTGAATCCATTCAGTTTATTGATTCTTAATTTTACTTTTTTGTGCTTTAGGAGCCTTGTTAAGGAAGTCAGGTTCTAAGCCAACTTGATGAAGATTTGGGCCTACTTTTTCTTCTGTGAGGCACAGGGTCTCTGTTCTAGTGCCCAAGTCTTTGATCCACTTTGAGTTGAGTTGTGTGCAGGGTGAGAGATAGGGGTTTCATTTCATTTTGTTAAGTAAACATTTCCATTTTCCCCAGCACCATTTGTTGAAGAGGTTATCTTTTCTCCATTGTATATTTTTGGCACCTTTGTCTAGTATGAGAAAACTGTATTTATGTGGGTTTGTCTCTGTATTCTGTTCTGTTCCATTGGTCTACCTGTCTATTTTGGTGCCAATACCATGCCTTTTTTGTTACTATTGCTCTGTAGGATAGTTTAAGGTCTGGTATTGTGATACCTCCTGCTTTACTCTTCCTGCTAAGGATTGCTTTGGCTCTTGTGGGTCTCTTATTCTTCCAAATGAATTTTATGATTGCTTTCTCTATTTCTATGAGGAATTTTAATTGGAATTGCATTGAATTTGTATAGCACTTTTGGAAGTATGGCCATTTTGACAATATTAATTCTGCCTGTCCAAGAACATGGGAGATCTTTCCATCTTCTCAGACTTTCTTTAATTTCTTTCTTTAGTGTTCTGTAGTTTTCATTGTAGAGGTCTTCAACCATTTTTGTTAGATTGATTCCCAAGTATTTTATTTTATTTTGTTTGAAGCTATTGTGAATGGGGTAGTTTTCATAATTTCTCTTTCAGAAGATTTATCACTTATGAATAGAAATGCATTAGATTTATGAGTGTTGATTTTATATCCTGCTACTTTGCTGAATTCATTTGGTAGTTCTGGAAGTTTTCTGGTGGAATTTTTTTGATCCTCTAAGTATAGAATCATGTCATCATCAAATAGTGATACTTTGAGTTCTTCTTTTCCTATTCATATCCCTTTCATCTCTTTGTTCTGTCTTCTTCTTGCGTTACATACTGAGTGGGAGAGCAGGGGCTGAGGGTTGTTAAACCCTTCCTCTTTTTTTGTTGCTCACTAGGTTGTTGCATTTGGAGTTAAAAAATTCTCAGCTTCCCTTCTTTGCAGAATAAGGTAGGATGAGATGGGAAGTTCTATCAGCTGAAATTTTCTTTGCACAGACCGGGTTGATGAATTCCCAGGATGGTGCTGCTGCAGAGTTCTATGAGTGGAGTTTTTTTTTTCTTCTTTGTAGATGTATATGACAGATGAGTGTATTTTGACATATTATACGTACATGGATTATAACTTATTCTAATTAGGATCTGTGAGTGGAGCTCTGATAGTGGTGCTTGGGTTTAATTAGGCTTTGGGGGCTTTGTTGGATTGTGACTGATCTGGAGAGATTAGATCAACATACTCATAGGGACTGGCAGTTGCAGATCTCTGCTGAGAATCTGGATCTCAGGATCCTCCCAAGGGATTCTACTTGTGGGGGCCGGGGAGCCAATCCTTCATCCCCTCTGCTGCCCATGAACACAGCCTTTCCAGGATTCCTGGGTTTATACCCTGAGTATACCTGTTCACATACACCTGTTCAGCTTCTCAACTGGTTCAGCTGGTTATATGAGCCACCAGACTCAGTGGGGAGTGAGTTAGGCTCCCTTTTGCTCCAACTTGAATCCACCTGGGTAAAATGTTTTTGGTGCCTCTTTTTCTCATTCTTCTAGGGTACACCCTAGAACACATGGCAGGCTCTTGTAAGGATTGTGTCCCATTTTTGCTTGGATCTCCTGGCTCCCACAGCTGCAGCAGCTGCAGCTTGGTCACCTCAAGATAGATCCCAGTTATCTGTGGCCAGTGGGAAACATGGGGGCATTTTTTATGCACCAGTATATAGTATAGCCACTGGATCAGCTAAGGGCATATTGCTTTTCTGATCTCAGGATTTTCTGTACTAAATCTGTCTGTCTGTTGTGTTTCTCTGTGCTCTCCTTCCCTCTGTGCTGAACCAGGGGTGCTGCTGCCACTGCTGCTGCAACAGACTTGGCTCCAATGTATTCTTTCTTCTTTGTTTAATGTACCCAAATTTCTGAGTGTCCAAGACTCTGTCCAGTATTGAGTTTTAGTATAATCTTTCACCCACCTTGCAGAGCAGCAGTAAACCTGCTTGAATCCCAGGTCACAGAGTGGCTAGGAATGTAGCCTTCCCCAGCCCCCGCACTCCCATCTTGAATCTCTGGACTGACGTTTAATTATGAGAAGTTTTTGAACTACAAAGATTTAAATAGTAAACTATAAAAATATTTTAAATTAAACTGTAACTGAAAAGATCAGTTTTCATTTAAAATACCAGAAAGAAGAAATAAAGAGATAATGACATAAAACATGAATTGTTTACCAAAATTCTTTTTGCCTAAGTTAAATTAGGCAATTGACATATCAATTGTTTTACATATTGAGAAAATAAGTTCTGTGGACTAATAGAAAATATTTATTGTGTTTACTGGATTCATTTGGGGGGCCTGTGATTTGTTTGTTTAAAGTAAGCCAGAGTATGAGTTTGCTTTGAAGCAAACTTGTATAACTCTTGATGAAGTATGTAGTGGTTAGGTTACTTTGGCTTAATATTAAAGAGAATTGTTAATGGTAATGCTGCCTCTGTAACTATGGTTCAACTTGAGTTTTTTTTTTTTTTTTCAAGTTTGAAGGATATGAAGCACTTTTGATTTCGGAGGCACAATTGTCAATTTTTGTTTTTTGAAAATTTAAGAGATGACGTTTTTCTTTCTGATAGAACTATGCTCTTTTCTGATATATAATATCTTTGCACGGCTCGTTCGGTGCGGACCTGGTACCTCTTTTGTGAAGCGGCAGCTGAGGAGACTCCGGCGCTCGCCATGGCCGACGAAAAGCCCAAGGAAGGAGTCAAGACTGAGAACAACGATCATATTAACTTGAAAGTGGCGGGGCAGGATGGTTCTGTGGTGTAGTTTAAGATTAAGAGGCATACACCACTTAGTAAACTAATGAAAGCTTATTGTGAACGACAGGGTTTGTTGATGAGGCAGATCAGATTCCGATTTGATGGGCAGCCAATTAATGAAACAGACACACCTGCACAGTTGGAAATGGAGGATGAAGATACAATTGATGTGTGCCAGCAGCAGACAGGAGGTGTCTACTAAAAAGGGAACCTGCTACTTTACTTCAGAACTCTGTTCCTACAGACCAAGAATACATTCTTAATTAGAAAACTGCAATTTGGTTCCACCACATCCTGACTACTACAGTATAGTTTTCTCTATTCTTTCATTTTTCCCTTCCCCATTCCTTTATTGTACATAAAGTAACTGGTGTATGTGCACAAGCATATTGCATTTTTTTTTTTTAACTAAATGGCCAATGATATGTTTTGATTGACATCAAATGGAGATGGGATGGGGAAAATACTGGTTCTGTGAAATTATCCCCTTTCTCCATTAGTGGCATGCTCTTTCAGCTCTTATCTTTATATTCCAGTAAGTTATTTTGCTCTCACTGTTTTAACAAAAAACAAAAAACAAAAAAAAAAAAAACCTGAACAACATAAAAATCCTTGCATACCTTGTTCGATTGGAGAATTTTAATGTTTTTCATTTATCATTGTAAAACCAAGGACAATTTTATAACTTTTTTGTACGTAGCTGTTACATGTAGGGCAATCTGTCTTTAAGTAGGGGTAAATTACTCTTAAAAAAAAAGATTCCTAGATAGTTTTCCCTTTAAGTCAAGCGTCTTGTTGTTTAAATAAACTTCTTGTTTAAAAAAAAAAAAAATCTTTGCACTTCATTCTTTCTCCTTGCTCATTAGCCTCTTCCTTTGTGTGTGTGTGTGTGTGTGTGTGTGTGCGTGCGTGCGTTGCATTTAGTTCTCAAAGGACCTTTCTTTTATTTATTTGTATGTGGTGCTCAGAATCAAACCCAGTCTCATACATGCTGGGCAAGTGCTCCATCAACTGTGCTGTGACTCCAGCCACCCCCCTCCCCATTTTTATTTCTATCTCTGACTGATGTTATTGTTCAACCATTCTTTTTTCAATATTTTTAACTTCCTTATCTGATTTTTCTTCTATAGAACATGCCTGGTAAAATTCTAAATGGACAAATTCTTCTCTTTGCTTACATTCAGATTTTGGAGCAACAATGAAGAAAGTACATAGTTTGAAAGACTGCCATTTTATATTTGTGGTCTCTTAACTTCAAAAAAGCCTACATTCTGTTTAGTAATCCTGCTAACCTTTGTGAGGATAAGGGTGTTTTTTTTGTTTTTGTTTTTTGTGTTTTTCTTCTTTCTCTCTTTTAAACTCTATACTCTGGCTATTTCAAATATAGTCATCTATCTTAAGATGTGAGATTTTTTTTAACTTCCTCATAGCTCTACCTATCATTTCCTACTAGTATAATCTGAGAGGTGTCCTTAACAACTCTGAGATTTTCATTTACATGTACTTTGGATCCCAGTCTTTTTAGGGACAGGCTTTATCATTGTTTCTTTTGTCATCTTGTAACTTCAGCTTTCCTGTATTTTATTGATTCATCCCAAATATCATTTACATTTGACTTGTTCAAGCATTTCATGTGTGGGTTTTCTTGTGTGTGTGTGTGTTTGTGTGTGTGTGTATGTGTGTATTGTTTTGCTGTAATCTTACTTAAATGCATGTCTCCACAATAACCATCCTTTGCAGAATCCTTAATTGTAGAGTGATTCATAATAATTATCTCTATTTCTTCACTTATCCATTGTCCCAAACCATTGCCTGTTGCTACCTGCATGGCCATCAATTCAGAAACTGGTGAGTGGCGATGGGGGATTAAGAAAAAACATACAAACGTTTAGAGAGAAATCTGGGATCAGGAGGGAAATTGAACTCTGATTGAGAACAATGACCCAGAGCTGGCTCCACACATTTACTATATAGGTTTTATTATCAAAAGGTTATTTGTGAGAAAGCTTCTGTGAAGCAGAAAGGCTTGAAGATCACAGCGTAGATGAGACATTATGGCCTTCTTGTTATGCTCAGAATCCTCTATCTGTAGGAGTCAGTGTTTGCATTTAAAAGTCAGAATTGATATCTCTGGGCATTTGCTCAGAGAGACCAAGGGCTGGTGGTCACCATAGCACCTGGGAAATGTTAACCCTGTACTTTTGCACAGGGGGAGGCCCAGTGCAAGTGCACTACAACCTTGAGGCCATCAAACACCTCAATCCACATCCCTCCTCCCCATATCTCCCTCTTTTCTATTTTATAAGCGCAAATTATGTGTTATTTGAAGCTTTCAGATTTCTTGGAGGATGCGGCATCTTATTATTATTTTTTCTTCCTTAATTTTATTTGTTTAGTTTTACAGACTGCATTTAGATTCATTGTACACAAATGGGACACAACTTTTCATTTCTATGGTCGTACATGATGTAGATTTACACTATTCATGTAATCATACATGGAAATAGGGTAATGATGTCTCATTCCATTATCTTTCCTTTGTTGCATCCTATTATAACAACACAAAAGAGAATTAGTAGCGAGTACTTAATTCCAAAAATGTACCATATTGTATGTTTTAACATATTTCAGATTAGAACCGTATCAGTTATGAAGTATTTGCTTAGCAAGCCATGTAGGATCCACAAAATCATCCCTGTTTTCCTGAATATCCTGGATGTGATGATATTCACATATCATTTCCTGCATGTCCTGGATGTGATGATAATCCCATAATATCTAGACTGTTATTATCTCTCTGCCAAATGCCCATTAAATTATTTTTAATTTTCTCCCAATCCCATTGAGAAGCATTATATATATTTGTAATGCAAATATATTTGTAGTTAGCATGGCAGTGAAGCTACTCTCTAAATTTGAGAGCAGGAAGCTCATTTCCTGTATTTATGATCATAGCTTCCAGGGCACTTAATTTAGTTTCTGTCTTATCATCAATATGCCTGGTTTTGTAGGGTTTTAGAAGTGTTCTGAGCCAAATTATTAAGAAAATGAGCATTTTGAATACTTTCAGATAAGGCTATGGTGGATGTCATGGCAGAGACCAAAACAGATGTCAAAGTAACTATTCCAAATACAACAAGACTGAGAGTATTCTGGTGCCTTTCTAGCTGGAAATTAATCCTTTGTAAAACTTGAACTCCAGTATCAGAATATGAGGGCTCTGAAGTGTTAGCTGGGGTCATGATAAAATTGGTATAACACAAGTAGTCCCTGGCTTCTATTATACACAGTAATATAATTAGATTGCAGTTTTGACAAATTAATTGTATTTTTCTCTGGTTCTATATACTTTTATATCCTCAGAGATTAAAGCATAGGGGATTGCAGTCAGGCCTGCAGGCCATTGCAGGGAATTACTTTATAACTCTTGTCCACAAGATGAGTTTGAGAATTGCCAGTATAATTGACAAAATCTAAGGCAGCTATCAAACGCCCCAGATCTCTTTGTATGCCACCACTACTGAAGGTTAGAACATCACTAACAAGTCCTCCAGGAGTCATACATTTCTGATGTGCCTCTTATCAAATCTGAGACCAGTCCAGAATAAATTCACTACTGTCAGAGACATTATGTTGCATAGGCATGATATGGGCACACTCCACCCACTTAGGAAAAGCATCCAATTCTATTGTAGTATGATTAGGGTAGTAAGGTATTGGTGAATGCTTTGTGGGAAACATGGTTGTGTCATTGGGGAGTCCCATTTTTGTAACTGTCTGAACATTTTTAAATTCCAAGGGCCAGTGATAATGGCTACCCTGGCTTCCCTATATACTGACCTTTTTTCTGGGGCTACTGTTAAACAGCCAGCATTTTTATTGTAGGACCAACATATAGGTAGACTCTCACTATATCCAGTATAATTAAATCCAGTGGTATGAACAGGTGTACTATGTTTACCTGAAAAACCTCCCATGATGAGTATCATTAGTAAATACTAGAATAGATTCTCCAGTCCACACAGCTGGGTACACTAAAGGTGGATCTGGGAAATAAGTCCAGTAAGTTTCCCCATGTTATTTACCTAACAGCTTAATAAAGCCAGCATAGCCACAAACATGGTGGCTGGAGACGTAGTGCCTCCCTGCTGTTTGATCATCAGGTCAACCTGACTTGTTGGTTTCTTCAATGGTTTGAACTGAGGCTTGAGATCCCCCATGGTGAAAATGAACAGCATGCTCCGGTACCCAGATAGAATGAGGTGCACCTTCTGGAAAGAGAAGTATGGCCTCTACCCCATGTCATTACTGGATTTGGTCCATTCTATTGTCCTGTTTGTAAGTCTTTCCACCAGACTAGGCCTGTCAGGCCTATTGCAGTAAGAGTCATGTGTTGCTCAGCAGCAGTTCGACCTTCAGCATTACAATTTAAAAAGTTTAGAAAGAGCATGATTCAGACAATTTGTGGGGTTCTATCTCTCCGTTTGTTTTTTGCAATTGTAACTTAAGGGACAAGTGAGCTTGCTCTACAGTGGCCTGGCTTGGAGGATTATAAGGGATACCTGTTTGGTGATCAATATGATATTGATTACAGAACTGTTGAAAAGAACTGGAGCATTATCATTTTTAACTTGTAGAGGACAGCTCAGCACTGTAAAAGTAACTAAATAGTGGGAAATGACTTGATGTCTATTTTTTGCTTTGCCAGGAAAATTAGCAAAAGTCACTTGCCAGGCAACATAAGGATCGTCAAAGCTAATGTTTTTAAACTGAAAAGGGCACCACAATGAAAGAAGGCTCAGCTCCCACCGATAGTATAACTTGACTTTTGTCTTAATAATAAGCTGAGTGAGAAAATTATGAAATGGGGTCAGTATAAGGACTGGAAGTCAGCCTTACATCTTCTCTGTCATGTAGGTGATGGCCTTATTATCTCAGATTAACTCAGGTTGTTATATTAAAGGTTGTACTTACTGAGCCAGGCGTGGTAGCACATGCCTGTAATCCCAGCACTTGGGAGGCTGAGGCAGGAGGATCGTGAGTTCAAAGCCAGCCTCAGCAATTTAGCGAGGCCCTAAGCAACTCAGCAAGACCCTGTCTCTAAATAAAATATAAAATAGGGCTGGGGATGTGGCTCAGTGGTAGAGTGCCCCTGGGTTCAATCCCCACTACCAAA
>JAJEJO010048038.1:28565-104339 GCA_020662805.1 Glaucomys volans
TGTGGCTCAGTGGTAGAGTGCCCCTGGGTTCAATCCCCACTACCAAAAAAAAAAAAAAAAAAAAAAAAAAGGTTGTACTTACATAAGGCACTAACAGACAACAATTATAAAGTTTGCAAGGAAAATACAAAATGAAATTAACAAGAGTAAAAACATATTTAGTTTGTATAATAGCTATGAACCAAGAAACATAATTTTTTGTAATTCCAAACCTTTATATAACTATACATTGTATTTCCTTTATTGTAAGATTATAGTAATTTTTATAACAAGAATGAACTTGAGTAGTTATTTTAATGTGGAATAAAGTGAGAGGCAGAGTCAACTCAGGTGAGGTGGTTTCTTAACAAATCTTAGGTTTATTTTTGAAACTGATCTTTGTCTCTTTTTAAAATATTATTTTATAAAGTTTTTTTATATATTATTTTTGAGTATTAATCAGTTAACATAATTTAACATTACATCTGAAACATGAATCAAACAAGGTAAGAGAGCTTTTAATTTTCTTTTTGTAAGAAAGTTGAAAAATATCTTTACATCCCATGTTATCAGCCTTTAAATAAACCAGGCTGTCCTCATTGTCTTTAAAAATGTATTGAAGTTCCCATCTCAGTGTAAAGAGTAATACAAAATTTTATAACTTATGATAGATTATTTTTATCTAATTACAAAATATTAAATGACAAACTTCCAATTAAATTTGTTATTTTATATAGGTTTTTAAGAGACTGCTGTTACAGAGAACTTTCATTTGGAGAACAACAGCTTGGTAAAATGTTCTCCTAAATCTTATATTTCAAAGACTTTTATATGAATGCTTTTAGAATACAAAGAAGCCAGTAACAGCACCACAATAACACTAATGTTCTTATATTAACCAAATTTAGCTTTCGAAGAAAAATTTAGAATCTGGAATGTAGTTTAATACTCTAAAATAACAGTTGTTTAACCAGAGTTAGACAAAAAATAATTTCCTTAAGACTAGTTTTTCTAAATGATAAAATTTAATAGGCACAAGAAATTATCTTGATAAGTAAGAGCAAATTAATGTTTTAAGAAATCATTATTATAAATAATAATAAATAACCATAATTTTAACATTTGGAGGGTTAACTTTGGTTTTTACCAGTACATTAATATTGGACTTATGTCTGGGGAAAGGGTCAGTTCCCCTTTTCTCTCTCAAGTCTGCTTTAGAAAGCTTAATTAACCATGAGTCCCTGTGGTAAGAATCTGTTTTCTTTTGAAATGTAACAAATGTCTGTGAAAAGAACAGTTTTTTCTTCTCTGTGTTTTAAAATTTTTATGTATATTAGTAGTTGTTGATGGACCTTTATATTATTCATTTATTTATATGTGGTGCTGAGAATTGTACCCAGTTCTTCACACTTGCTAGGCAAGTGCTTCACTAATGAGCCACAACTCCAGCTCCCTTATCTGTTTTTGTAAGCATGCCAGAAATCCCTGTTCAAGGCCTTTAGCCTCATAGATTGGGAATTTTATTTTAAAAGAGGAAAAAGCCTTAAATAACTTTAACTGATTGTGTTAATTATATATAACCAATTTAATTACATACAAACTAATTACATACAAACTTTTTGAAATGTATCCTGCATAAATTTTTTGTAACTTAACTTAGACTTTTTACAACCTTTTACTTTAACAAAGACTTTTTCATCCAAAAGCATTCTTTTACTTTTATATTAAAATATATTTCTATGCCTAAAACCTTATCTCTTTTTTACCTGTTGATCCCTTTTTGAATTTACATTCTGAAACAATTCTTATGAATATTTTTAATGTAGACAAGATTAAGATTAAGATGAATTTCTTTTGTTTTTATAATGCTTTGATTGAAGCCCAACTAAATCCTTTTACACTCTCAGTGTATAAATCACACCTGATAGAATCTTAACTTTTTTTTAATGTATTTTTTATTTTTATTTTTATTTATTTATTTATTTATTTATTTATTATTTACTTATTGATTCATTGAACACAAATGGAGTACAGCTATTGTTTCACTGGTTGTACACAAAGTAGAGTCACACCATCTGTGCGTTCATGCATGTACACAGGGCAATGGTATCTGTCACACACTCTGTTATTAATTTTACCCCCCACCCGCCCCCACCCCTCCCTTCCCTCTATGCTAGCTATCTTTCCTCCATTCTTGCAATCTTCCCCCCCCACATTATGCATCATCATTCATTTATCAGAGAGACCATTCGGCTTTTGGATTTTTGGGATTGGCTGATCTCACTTAGCATAAGAGTTTCCAACATCATCCATTTACCTACAAATACCATAATTTTATTCTTCTTTATGGCTGAGTAATATTCCATTGTGTATATATACCACAGTTTCTTTATCCATTCATCTACTGAAGGGCATCTAGGTTGATTCCATAATCTAGCTATTGTGAATTGGGCAGCTATGAACATTGATGTGGCTGCATCACTGAAGCAATCTGATTTTAAGTCCTTTGGGTATAAGCCAAGGAGTGGGATAGCAGGGTCAAATGGTGGATCCATTCCAAGTTTTCTAAGGAATCTCCACACTGCTTTCCAGAGTGGCTGCACCAACTTGCACTCCCACCAGCAATGTATGAGTGTACCCTTTTCCCCACATCCTCGCCAACACCTGTTGTTGCCTGTGTTCTTGATAAAAGACATTCTAATTGGGGTAAGATGAAATCTTAAGGTGGTTTTGATTTGCATTTCTCTTATAACGAGTGATGTTGAACATTTTTTCATAAATCTGCTGATTGCTTGTAGATCTTCCTCTGTAAAGTGTCTGTTCATTTCCTTGGCCCATTTATTGATTGGGTTATTGGTGTTCGTGGTGTAAAGATTTTTGAGTACTTTGTAGATTCTGGAGATTAGTGCTCTGTCTGAAGTGTGTGTGGCAAAGATTTTCTCCCACTCTGAAGGTTCTCTCTTCACATTGCTGATTGTTTCCTTTGCTGAGAAGAAGCTTTTTAGTTTGACTCTATCCCAATCATTTATTCGTGCTTTTATTTCTTGCGCTTTGGGAGTCATGTTAAGGAAATCTGGTCCTAGGCCAACATGATGAAGATTTGGACCTATTTTCTCTTCTATTAGGTGCAGAGTCTCTGGTCTGATTTCTAGGTCCTTGATCCACTTTGAGTTGAGTTTTGTACAGGGTGAGAGATATGGGTTTAGTTTCATTTTGCTGCATATGGATTTCCAGTTTTCCCAGCACCATTTGTTGAAGAGGCTGTCTTTTCTCCATTGCATGTTTTTGCCTCCTTTGTCAAGTATGAGATACCTGTACTTATTTGGGTTTGTCTCTGTGTCTTCTATTCTGTACTATTGATCTACCTGTCTATTTTGGTACCAATACCATGCTGTTTTTGTCACTATTGCTCTGTAGTATAGTTGGAGGTCTGGTATTGTGAAACCCCCTGCTTCGCTCTTCTTGCTAAGGATTGCTTTAGCAATTCTGGGTCTCTTATTCCTCCAAATGAATTTCATGATTGCTTGCTCTATTTCTATGAGGTCCATCATTGGGATTTTAATTGGAATTGCATTGAATTTGTATAGCATTTTTGGAAGTATGGCCATTTTGACAATATTAATTCTGCCTATCCAAGAACATGGAAGATCTTTCCATCTTCTCAGATGCTCTTTAACTTCTTTCTTTAGTGTTCTGTAGTTCTCAGTGTAGAGGTCTTTCACATCTTTTGTTAGGTTGATTCCCAAGTATTTTATTTTTTTTGAGGTTAATGTGAATGGGGTAGTTTTCCTAATTTCTCTCTCAGGATGCATCACTTATGAATAAAAATGCATTAGATTTATGAACATTAATTTTATATCCTGCTACTTTGCTGAATTCATTAATGAGTTCCAGAAGTTTTCTGGTGGAATTCTTAGGATCTTCTAGATAGAGAATCATGTCATCAGCAAATAGGGATAGTTTGATCTCTTCTTTTCCTATTCGTATTCCTCTAATTTCTTTGGTCTGTCTAATTGCTCTGGCTAGAGTTTCAAGAACAATGTTGAATAGTAGTGGTGAAAGAGGGCATCCCTGCCTTGTTCTATTCAATGGTGAGTGAGGTCTGTTAAAGTCAACCAGTATTATTGTGTTGTGGTCTGTTTGATTCTTGAAATTGAGAAGGGTTTGTTTGCTGTATGTATATGCTCCATTGTTTGAGGCATGTACATTTATGATTGTTTTGTCTTGTTGATGTATATTACCCTTAAGCAGTATGAAATGTCCTTCTTTGTCCCTTTTGATTAATTTAGGTTTTTATTTTAACACAAATGTTTTTTATTATTGTTACTATTTTTTAGTTTTTGGACTTTTATTTGTTTATATGTGGTGCTGAGAATCAAATCTAGTGCCTCACACATGCTGGGCACATGCTCTACCACTGAGCTACAACCCCAGTCCTGTTAATTTAGTCTTGAAGTCCACTTAATCTAGAAACCTTAGCTTGTTTTCTGGATTTATGTGAATGGTATATTTTTTTCCATCCTTTTACTTTCAGTTTGTGGATGTCTTTGCCTTTGAGGTGAATCTCTTGGAGATACCATATTGTTGGGTCTTGTGTTTTAATCCAATCTGTAAACCTGTGTCTTTTGATTGATGAGTTTAGGTCATTTACATTCAGTGTTGTTATTGAGAAATGATTTGTATTCCCTGTCATTTTGATTTATTTCTGATTTTCAATTTGAATTAGTTTCTCATGACTATTCTTCTTGTGTAGTTCCTCCTTTTGCTGGTTTTCACTTTCATTTTTCATTTCTTCTTCACAAAGTATCTTGAGTACGTTTTGTAGTCCAAGCTTTCTAATTGTGAATATTTTTAACTTTTATCCTTGTAGGTTTTTGTTTCATTGTCAATTGTGAAGCTTAATTTTACTGAGTCTAGTATTTTTGGTTGGCATCCGTATTCTTTCAGAGCTTGGTATTTATTGTTCCAAGACCTCCCAGCTTTGAGGGTCTGGGTTGAGAAATCAGCTGAGATCCAGTTTGGTTTCCCTCTAAATGTAACCTGTTAGTTTTCTCTGGCAGACTTCAAATTCTATTCTTGTTCTGTATGTTATGCATTTTCATCATAATATGCCTTAGTGTGGGTCTGTTGCAATTTTGTGTATTTGGGATCTTGTAAGCCACATGTATTTCATTTTCCTTTTCAATCTTTCGATTTCATAAATTTTCTGATATTGAAAAAATTGTGCATTCCTTTGGTTTGTATCTTTGCGCTTTTATCTTTCCTGATAAATCTTATATTGGTCTTTTTAGGGTATCCTGTCTTTCTTGAAAATTCTCTTCATGGTCTCTTAATATCTCTTCCCATGGTCAGCTTTATTTTCAAGATTATATATTTTGTATTTGTTGTTCAAAGCTCTATATTCTAAGTGGTCCAGTTTTCTGGTGATGCTTTTCATTGAATTTTTTATTTGGTTTATTCATTCCCTCAATTTGAGGAATTTCCACTTGATTTTGTTTCAGAATCTCTCTTTATTAAGTGATCTTTCACTTCCTGCATTTTCTCTCTGATATCACTCCTTACATCATCTTTACCTTGATGATCAGTTTAACAATGGACTTTCTAAACTTCTTCTGACGTTTCTTCCACCATTGTGTCAATGAATTGTGTTATTGAAGTATTTTGGTTTGTTCGGTGTTGTTTATTCCCTTGCTTTTTTTATGTTGTTTGTGTGACTACCTATTCAGCATGATGGATCTGAGATAGTAGAGTTTCTACCTGTGTACTTATAGTGTACCTGAAGGTTTCCAGTACCTGATGGTTTAGGGGGAGGCAAATGATAGCAGCAACCAATGCAAACAATGTACAGCATTAAGCCAAATAGTTCCTGCTATGAGGTCTTCAATGTTTTTACAAGAAACAGAAATGATATGATCAGATATTGCCTATAATAAAAACAGTAAGGGAGTGGGGTTGTGGCTCAGTGGTAGAGCACTTGCCTAGCATGTGTGAGGCACTGGGCTAAATCCTCAGCACCACATAAAAATAAAAAAAGGTCCATTCACCACTAAAATTAAAAAAAAAAAACAAAAACAGTAAGTTGGCAAAAGGGTTTAAAATTTCAAGTGATAGGGAGAGAACAGAAGTGATATAGGATGTGATGATTATGAGTGAGGAGGAAAGAATATAGAAGTAAAAAATTAAAGGAAGAGTGAATGAATTAAAGAGTGACAGTAAGTGGAAGAAAAATGAGGAAAAGAGTGAAGGGAAACAGGTGAGAGAAAAAATATATAAAGTAGAAATTTACAAAATTAATAAAAATAAAGGAATACAGAACAAAACTGAAATATACTAAATAAATATTTTAGTCCTCAAAATACTGATCCCTAAAAAATAACTGGCTTCAAAAATGCTGGAAATGAGAAAAATACAAATATGGATGTGAATCAATGTCCATGAACCATTAAGTTCACAATTAAACAGAGAAAGAAAAAAGAAAGAAAGAAAAGAGAAGAAAGAAAAAAAATCTCGATGAAAAGTTAAAGAATTGTTTCCATGAAGGTTCAAAGGATTCTCAGGGGGCTGGGGTTGTGGCTCAGTGGTAGAGCGCTTTACTCTCGTGTGAGGCACTGGATTTTATTCTCAGCACTGCATATGAAGAATTGAATAAATAAAGGTCCATCAACAACTAAAAAAAAGAAAAAAAAAAGGATTCTCAACTTCACAGCAGTGTTGGGTGGGGTTTTCTGAGTGTGATGCTTCACCTCTGGTTTATTGCTATAGTGAAAGAGTGAGTTCCATAGGCAGAACTAAGGAAGGTGGGATTTAGGGTTTAGTAGTCTCCAGGCTCTTCTCTGAATGCCAGTCGTTCTGGAGATTTTATATCAGAGCACCTCCAATGCCTAGCAATTGCCAGTCCCGAGATGGAAGACTGTACCCCACTGATCTCCCCTAGGTTTCCCTAGTGTGGTGGAGGAGCCAGTTCTTAGTCCACTACATCACCTGATGATCCCACATTTCCTAATGCTGGGCTCAGTCTACAAATTCAATCTCTCCCACCCCTGCCCTTTCCAATTGCAAGCCAGGTGTGTCTCTCCCAGCCAGTCCTGCAAGCATCAGGATTGGAGGGGTAGGGGAGAGCTGGGTGGGTTTCCACGACCAATATTCCCCTGTGTAAACCTCTCGCTATGTTTGTTTTTTTTTCTTAGTCACTTAGGCATTCTCTATGTTGTGCATAATGGGTTTGCCAGGCCTGTATTTTGGGCCAGACTTGAGTTTGCCAGGAATTGGCTCCCCCAGCTACTGGACTCTGAGATGCAGCTGCAAAATGTTTCCTTCTACTGTCCTCTGCTTGTAGGTGGGAGTGATTCACTTCTTTCCTGCACAAGAATATTGTGCCATGTGCCTTTCGGTTTAATCTGATAGTACTCTCCATATTCACCTCAGGTCTCCAAAAAATGCGGTTTCCTTAAATTCCCTTATCCTTCTACGTAGCTTGTGGAGGGACAGTTCTGTTTTGTGCCTCCAGCTGCAACAATGGCCATGACCCTGGGGATTTCTTCTTTATTTTATTATATCCAACCTCCTAAGTTACTGATCTGCTTTGAATGCCCAGTTTTAAGCTCCAGTAAGAGGCCCCCACATTCTTTTTTGTTCACCTACCTTGCTGAGAAGCTGTCTCTATCTCCTTTCTTGTTTTCACACTATGGAGCAGCCAGGAAAGTGGTCTTCTCTATTCAGCCATCTTGAAACTTTTGCTCATGTGTTCTTGTAAATTTTTTTTTTTTTTTTTTTTTTTAGCTGTTGGTGGACCTTTATTTTATTTATTGATTGATTTATTTGTGGTGCTGAGAATCGAACCCAGTGCTAGGGAAGCACTCTTGCTAGGGAAGCACTCTACCATTGAGCCATAACCCCAGCCCACTGGTGTGTTCTTTAGAAGTTTTGTCCTGTTTTGTGGGGGAGTTATGTTTATGTTTGTCTATGTGTTATTATTGATTATTTTTTTTCCTTTTGGCATTTTTTTTTTTTTATAAACCCTGAAGCTCTTTTTTTTTCCCCTTTTTTAACCATTTATTGTTGTGAAGTTTGATTCAAGACATTTTCTCACCTTTTTTGGGGTGGGGTGGGGTACTAGGGATTGAACTCAAAGGCACTTAACCACTGAGCCACATCCCCAGCCCTATTTTGTATTTTATTTAGAGACAGGGTCTCACTGAGTTGCTTAGCACCTTACTGTTGCTGAGGCTGGCTTAAACTCACGATCCTCCTGTCTCAGCCTCCTGAGCTGTCAGGATGACCAGTAGGTACCCTTTTTCTTTTGATGAGTTTTTTATTTCACTTTTTCTTTTTGAGTGCTATTTCCACTTATTTTGATTTTGGGGTGTGTTGATTTTTTTTTTTCCTCCCAGAATTTTTATGGTGTCATTATGTCGAGGTTTGTTTAGTGACTGATAAGACATCTGGAATTATCCCTCTTTTTGTTCTTATTTAAGTTGTGTATTTTTCTGTGACAATGTAGAGTGTTTTTACTTTCCCAGTGGTGGTCAGCAATTTATTTATATCTTGTTTTTCCTTATGCTTTTGTTGTTTCTGTGAGTTTATTGTTTTTATAAAATTTGAAAAATATTTGACCTGCCTGCCTCTTTCCTCCATTCATCCATCTAGTCTTCCTTCTTTCCTTCCTTCCCATTCCATTTTTACCATTCATCTGTCCTGTTTTTTTTTTTCCATTTGGCTTTAAACTTTTTCTTTCTTCCTATTTTTCATAAACTTATTTTGTTCTTTTCAGTGAGGCATTTTTTTTCCTGCTATACGGTCTAATCTGCTTTTAATCTTATCTAATGAATGTTTCATTCCAGTTATCATATTTTCCTTTCTTAATTTTCCATTTAACTTTCCCTGCTATCTTCTGTTTTCTTTAATATCTGAGAGTACCTGTGGGCCTATGCATAACATCTTTTTAGAGAATATTTATCTACTAATTTTACCCTGTTGGTGAAACTGTGGGAAAAGATGCTCTTTTATGTATTATTTGTGGGAGAAAAGAATTGCTACAAACCTTTTTGAGACAACTTGCTAATATCTATCTTATCCATGGGGGAGACATTCCAAGACCTCCAGAGAATGCCTGAAATCATACTGAACCTTATGTTTACTAAGGTTTTTCTTACACGTACATACCTACAATCAACTATAAATCAGACATAATAAGAGAGTAACCACAATAATAAATTAAAATGATATAACAATTTATAATAATCAAAATTCTTTAAGTGTAGTCTCTCAAAATCTTTTTGTACTTTTCATCTTTTCACTTAAAGGAAGCACTTTATGGTTCTCTTTGACTTACTTCAGTTGGCAGCTACTCTTGCACTTGAGGGCCATTATTAAGTAAAATAAATGTTACTTTTTTGCTTGGTACCAGGGATTGAACCCAGGGGCCTTAACCACTGAACCACATCCACAGCCCTTTTAAAAAGTAATTTATTTAGAGAAGGGTCTTGCTGAGTACAATTGAGGACATTCACAGCCTGGAAGTGACAGAGTGAAATTCCTCATGCTACTGAGAGCAGTATGTAATTAAAAACTTACGACTTGATTATTTCTGGACTTTTTCATTTAACATGTTTGTACTCCTATTGGCCTTGGGTAACTGAAACTTTGGAAAGCAAAATGATAGAGGAGAGGGACTACTATACATATACATTTTTATATAACATACAATTAAAATACATAATGTAATCAATTTTAATAATTACCATAAATTATAATAGTGATTTTGAAATTAATTTTGATTATGCTTATATATGCTTGTTTAAATTATAATAGTGATTTTGAAATTATTAATTTTTATTATGCTTATATATGCTTGTTTGTCAGTAAGGTCAATGTGCTGCATAACGATGGTTCAATGATATACTGTATATGTTGTGGGAGTCCCATAGGAGTATGACAGCTGAAAAATTCCTATTTCTTGGTGACATTGTAGACACTGTGACCTCATAGTACAACCCATTGCTCACTATTTGTGGTGATGCTTGACTAAACAAACTGTTGTACACCAACTGTATAAAAATGTAATAATATCCAAATATGTTTGGTGTACAATACTTACTATTATTATTATTTTTTTGTGATGCTGGGGATTCAACCCAGGGCCTTGTGCATGTGAGGCAAGCACTCTAACAACTGAGCTATATCCCCAGCCCTATAATACTTATTAATGATAATAAATGGTTGTTACCAGTTTATATATTTACTATGCTTTTATCATATTTAGAGTATACTTCTACTTATAAAGAAAGCTTACTATAAGCAGTATAACATTGTACTGGCAGCTACCTCATGTCTTCTGTTGGCCATGTCTCTTGATTATATCATTTTCCGATGTTGTTTTGTTCATCATGGCTCTAGTAGTAATAAGTTTTACCATTTATAAGTACTATATGGTCTCTGTGTGTAATAGGCTCTGTTATCTAGGTTTGTGTAAGTATACTCTGTGAAGTTAGTACTGTTATGAAATTGCCTAATGATACATCTCTCAGAATGTATCCCTCTTGTTAAGTGACACATGAATCTATATTGTTAAGTGGAAATAATAGAACAAAATAGTATGTATGTTCAAAATGGGTAGAATTAAGTATGTATATTCATATATATAAGAAAGTTTCATAAAAACTAATAAAAAGGTTATTTTTGGAGATGTTCCTTGGCACATGAGAAACAGGGTATAGGAGATTGTTTGCTGTATATAACTTTTTATATTTATTGATTTTCAAGTCATCTGATTATATTGCCTATTAAAAATAAAATTTTTTTAAAAGGTCTTAAGGAAAATATTTCTTCTTTTTTTTTTCTCAGTAAGCTAAAAAAACTAAGTGAAGACAGTCTGACTAAGCAGCCTGAAGAAGTTTTTGATGTATTAGAGAAGCTTGGAGAAGGGTAAGTGTAAAAAATATGAAAGTAATAGATAATGATAGAGCTATTATAAAAACTCTATTAATCTTTCAAGCATAGTGTATTTGCTTGAAATGAATATTAATAACAAGTAAATCTGGCAGTTAATATGGAATTTTAAAGATCAGATTGGGTTAGGTCTAATAATATCTTTCAGAGAAGTCTGTGTGTATGCGTGTGTGTGCGCGTGTGTATGTGTGTGTATGAAAAGCTAGAAGTGTGCTATTAAGTGATTTCCAAAGGTTTATAGTTCATCTCATAGGCATGCTCATCAATAAACTTGAAAACTTTTGACTTTGTTAGGCAAGTGACATTGGTCTACCTTTTGGCCCAGTTAGGTCCATTTTATTTGGGAAAAGGTAAATAGTAGGTATGAATTGAGTGTCTTTTTTAAAAAATATTTTTCATTGTAGATGGGCACAATACCTTTATTTTATTTATTCATTTTTATGTGCTGATGAGAATAGAACCCAGTGCCTCACGCATTCCAGGCAAGCACTCTATCTCTGAGCCACAACCCAGCCCTGTCTTTAAGAATTTTTTAAAAATTATTTTGAGACAGGGTCTCACTAAGTTGTTTAGAGCCTCCCTAAGTTGCTGAGACTGGTCTTGAACTTGTGATCCTCCTGCTTCAGCCTCTTGAGTTGCTGGTATTACAGGAACGTGCCAACATTCCCAGCTAACATAGAGCATAGAGAAAAGTGTGGAGTATTTAATGGAATGACAAAATGTAAGAAAGCTTCCAAAACAATAAAAGGTACAAAACAGGATGAATATCAGCTTAAATGAGCAAGAACAAGGAAAAGGAAATAATGGAAAAAATATAAAATAATAAACTAAACGTAAGATGGAAGGAATAAAATCAAGTGTATTTTCACTGAAGGTTAATTCTCATTGTAACAGTTTGTTAAAAGATAAACTTTTGGAAAATTAAAAATGTAACACCTAGCTAGCTTTATGTGGTGAGATCCATGTAAAACAAAAAATGGAAATGAGATAGTTCCTATAAAAATCACTTACGAGGGATAAACATGAATAAAAAACATAAAGTAGGCATGCCAGAATTTATGTTAGATGAGTAGTTGAAATTAAATAGTTCTAGCAAAATAGGAACTTTGGTAATGAAATCAAGTACAATTTATAACAAAACATTTGTGTCACATAACAGAAACTAAAGTTATGATAGAAAAACTATTAGTAATGTCAGGGAATCTAATAAAAGTGTAATTGTATAGGATATTTCAGTGTGTCTCTTTCAGAATTGAACAGATATAATAGGAAAAGAAGATATAGCAAGATTAAATATTGTCTGTTCAATGGATTATGTATGTAAATATATATAAAGTACTTATGTGTGTATTTGTATATAAATATGTACATACGAATATGTGGATGTATACACATATATAAACTAATGTGATGATATCTATCTTCACATTGCATTCCTCTTTTTTTTGGTATGTTTGTAGACTTAAAATATGACAAATTCTATATATAGGTATTTTTCCAGGTCACATTTTCTGATTATAGTCTATTACATTAGAAATAAAATTATAAAAAATAAAATTATAAAATAAATTATAAAATGACAGAAATCCCACTAATTGTAAATTAGGAAGTATAATTTGAGGTAATCTATGGATTGAGGAGAATATTACAGATTATGTAGAAAAACTTGAGAACACTTCATACCAGTATCTAAGGAATGCAGCAGAACTAATTAGGTAAAAAGCTTTAGTTTTGGGTTGGTGATTGTCGGGTCTACAGTGCTGAGGTTCCTTACAGCTTCCTGGTGGTCACCATGGTGAGCCCCTCCTTTTTTCCCGAACCTTTCATCTAAAGTACCAAAGGGAAGAAGTGTAGAATGGGGAAAAAAGCCATCCATCCATATAGTAGAAAAGCAGCTCATATTATGAAAGAGGCCCACAAACAAGGAAAAAAAATGAAGAATGAAAAGGCCTTGTACCTCAAACTTGCTGGCGACAAACTGCAATGGTTTCACCTCAGAATCATCTGGATCCCAAAAAAGTGGGATATTCAAAGAAAGATGCTTGTGAATTAATTTGTATTTAATTACATGTAATAGTGAGGTGGAGCAAATTTAGTTATAAAACAGCATCAAGGACAGGCAGGGAAGGTGGCACTAATTCCTGGGAAGTAGTCATCAAATAGATGATGAAGTGTGAGTGACAGCAATATGAAGGATATGGGCTTGATCTCTGACTTTTTAAATGCAAACAATGTGAAAACTTCTAGGGAATGGGATTATGATCTGAAGAAATTGCCAAATATTAAAATGAAAAACCTTTGTGCCAGTGATGCAGTTCTTAAAAGGGTCTGAAGAGAAAAATTATTTTAACTATAGACAAAGATTTAGGGCAAAAGGTAAATAAAAAAACTCCATTGGCCTAATTGTCTTTACTTGAGTTGAAAATAATTTGAGAGTTTCCAGTCATACTCATTTTAGTTATAGCAAATAATTGTGTAGATATAAGAATTTTCTGTTTAACTTGTGCTCTCACATACTGAGAGTCCCATTTTCTGTTTAAAAGATGGTGTTATGGTGTTAATGATTCTTATTAGAAAAGAAAGTTTTCATTTATGTTAAGTTGCTAAAATAGATGTTGTATTAGTCGGTTTTCAGTTATTCAATGAAATACCTGAGACAGGCTAAGTTATAAAGAAAAGAGGGTTTTTTTTTTGGCTTATGCTTTTGGTGGCTGAAAGTCCAAATAGCATAGCACTGGCTCTGGCAAGGGCTGCTCTTGCTACATTACTCGATAGTGGATGGCATCACCATCCAAGGAGGAGGGCTTGAGAGAGGGAGAGATTGCATGGTGAAACAGAACACCAGGGTGGGGAGGGGCTGATGATGACTTCTCACTAGGCCCACCCCTCATTTCTTAACATTGCCATACTGGGGACCCAAGCTTCCAGTACATGAGCCCTTGAGGGATATATTTAAACCATAGCAGAAGTGATCTTCAAAAGTCTGAATTTTGTGCAGAGGAAAAGCAGTATGTGTAAGGTCAAAAAATGTTTTAATTTTTTTCCTCATTTGAATTTAGGAATGGGGGAAATGGACAGTAACCTGTTTTCTAAGAGGTTCCTATGGACATTTCTTGAATTATGATAATAGCCTAATTGTGTTTTAGTAATAATGTCACACTAATTCTTCCCTTAAACATTAAAGTTTTTTTTTCCTTTCCTTATAAAATAGGGGAGAATTTGATAGGGAATTAATATTCACCAACATATTGTGTATTGTTGTTGTTATCTCCTGAGCTGGAGTTAAATGTTAGAAATGTAAGTAGTGTGTCTTTATAGTTGTGTTGACCCCATGTGTAATCTTGTTATCCTTTGACAAAAAGAATAAGTGATTCAGTTTATTCCTTTTGATTATATATTATTTTCTCTTGGTGAGAAGTGATAGTTTTCTTCTAAGAGATAGGTTAGTTGGCTTACTACTAGTGACTGTTTTACTTGCTTTGAAAGATTGTAAGTTTGAAAGTGATTTTGCATAGGTTCCTAATGTTAGGAAACAGGAAAAATCCTAGGTTTTCCTATGATTTGTTTTTTCTTTTCTGTAGAAATGATGTATGTAGTGTGAAGACCATGTTCTTTGGAATCAGAAAGTCTTTGAATTCTGAATTTGCTAGTTACTGGTATCTAAACCTGTATCTTCATCTTTTGATGATAATATTTTTCCTCATGATGGGAGGGATAAATTTGATAATACATGTAAAACATTACCATGGTACCTGGTACCTACCAGTAAGAACTCAGCAAATGCTAGTAGTTTTTAACCTTGTTTTCTATTTCACACCAAATTACAAATGATTTGTTCCCTCATTCTTTTTGCTTTTTAAAACACATGAATATTTAGTTGGCAAAGTTCAAGAGTTGAAGCATAGGCTATTTTTTAGCAAGTGACCATTAAATACTATCTCTCATTTTCCTGTAAGTGTGTGTTCTTTCTCTTGAGGAGAAGACAGTGAGAGGAGCATTTGAGGGGACTTTAGGTTTGTAACTCGGGGAGAACCAGAAGGTTGAAGATTCCTTGCATCTCTAACTTTGGTGGAGGGTTTCAACTGCTCTTAAATACTATGAATAGAGGTGGGACTTGATATTCTGGGGTTTATTTTGCTTAACATTACCCTTTTCTCCTAACTTGGGACTTTGAATGTTTTTAACCTACCTTTCATTCTTTTAATTTCCATTTATATCTTCTTAATGCTGCATTTGAGTTGACAAACCGTAAGTCTTTTTCTTTTATTCATAAGAAAAATATCAACTCATTTTATTAACTTGATGACTATAAATTTATAACTGAAGTAATAAAGCTAATTCATTAACTTTTCTTGTTTACTTTTATTTTTTAGCATTTAAATTGTGTTTTAAGCTAGAAAATACTACAAAGACTCACAGTAGACTTTAATAGCTATTATGTTTGCTAGGAAAAAAATAATATTTTGGTTTTTTTAGGTCTTATGGAAGTGTTTTTAAAGCAATACATAAGGAATCTGGTCAAGTTGTCGCAATTAAACAGGTACCTGTTGAGTCAGACCTTCAGGAAATAATCAAAGAAATTTCCATAATGCAGCAGTGTGACAGGTATGAAGAAATTTTTTTTGTTTATCCTCATTTTGGTAAATTTTATTAATAATGTATAATAATATGTATTTTTTGTTACTTTTTTTCCTGACATCCCATTCCAAGTGAGACCGAGGAAGGCGAGGACAGCTTTGTAAGATTGTCTTTTGGATTTAGAGTTCTTTGCTTGAAAAGTATAAATATTATAGCCTAGAGAATCTTGTAATGAAGAAAATGCTCAAGCAGTTTTTCTACTACAGGAGAAGTTTATGGATGAAAAAGAGTTTTTGATGTTAAGTGGATCATTTAGCAGTTTGTATTATATAATTATTTAAAACTAATTAAACTAATTAAAAACAGTCCTATTTTATGTAAGTATGATCTATTCAATAAGTGTTTACTGAGCATCCCCTGTTGACCAGGTACAGTGCCAGGATCTAGGAATACCAAAAGAACTAAGGATGTTTTTTTCTTGAAGAACTGGTAGTCTAGTTGGGAGGACAAATATATAAATAAGTGGTTCTAACAGCGTAGTCACAGCACTGATTGGTACATAGGGTTTATGTGAGAACAAGAAGGCAGGCAGGGCTCCTTTCTTCAGCCAGGGAAGTCAGGAAGTCTGGAATGCTGAGGAAGAGTTAATTTGGTGAAGTAATGAAGGGTTGAGAGAGTAAAGAGAATTGGAAGTAGAGAGAAAAAAACAGCTCACTGGGATGTGCTTTTTTGACAACATTTAGATCTATTTGAGTGGAAATATGGAGGAGAGAGAGGTATGAAATGAGGTTGGATAGGTACATGGAGCTGATGATAAAAGGTCCTATATGGAATGTTAAGTAGCATGATTTTTATTCTATAAGGGATGTGAAGTGTGTAAATTAGGCCTGTAGTCAATTAACCAAAGAGGGATGTGTTATTCTCCTTTTACAAAAAGTTTGCAGGTAGGACTGTATAGCAGCAACAAAATGCTAGCTGTGTTTCAGGATGCTTTTCTGTATCTTTTATTCTTATAAAATATAGCATTTGTCTTTGTGTTTTTATTATCTCATGGCTGTAAAAGGTTTGCTTCAGACCAAGCCTATTGTCTATATTCCAGGTAGGTAGAAGAAAGGAAGAAGTAGTAAAGAACTTCCCTTTAAAAGCCCTCAGCTTATGTCTCTGTTAGAATTGTCTCACATGGTAACTTAGAGCTGGTGATTTAGGGGAGTCTGGATATACTGTCACCCCCTAATCACATAAGAGCCCTATTAGTAAGAGATCCATGGAATATGTTCTCTTTTAAAAATGTATAAGATCTATACAGATTGTCCAATTGACTATGGTTTGAATTAATAATTTTCCAACTTTACATTGGTGTAAAACCAATTCAGCCTTTGAATTTTGAATTTTTATCTTCCTAGGCTAGTGATATGCAGTAGAGTGCTCTTGTGATTTTGGGCAGCAGTAGTTACAGTAGATTCTGAGCTACAATTTCCAGTCAGCCTTGTGACCACAAGGGGAAACAAGAGATACTCTTAAGTGTATTAATTTGTTATGTTGGTAAACTTGTTTATCCTATTTGTTCATCTTATTTGTTCAATTTTGCTTTTCT
Source organism: Glaucomys volans (assembly GCA_020662805.1). Classification (NCBI taxonomy): domain Eukaryota; kingdom Metazoa; phylum Chordata; class Mammalia; order Rodentia; family Sciuridae; genus Glaucomys; species Glaucomys volans. Next base: position 45,664 of record JAJEJO010048038.1, read on the forward strand.
TTAGAGTATTTAGATTGTTAAATATTGTTCGTAAAGGCTGTATAACTTGAAATTTAAGTAGTAATAGAAAAAAAGCAATGAACCTCAGTTCCCATATAATTAAAAAGTATTTCTAAATCTTACTATTAATTTTGTAACTTGAGAATGTGATTCCCACAGTTTGATATTGAAAAGGAAAGATTGAGTGTAGAATAGTTCTGGGTCTGTAAGTTATGCTTACTAATCACTTGGTGCTATTATTATTTTATTTAAAAATTCAGGAACTAGTGCTGTACTTTATTTTTTTATTTTTATAAATGGTGCTGGGGATCAAATCCAGGGCCTTGTGCATGCTGAATGTGCACTCTATCACTGAGCTACATCCCTAGTGGAGATATTAATTGAATATTGTATAGGAAACGCAGGGTGTCAAGTATTACTTAATGTATATCTTTTCCTCTAACCTTTATATATTTTGGAATTTGTCAGCTCTTGTTCAGATGTTTATAATAGCATCTCATTTGTTCATTGTGCCTTTCATTTTTGCTTCCGATTTCCTTGAACCTGGAGTGATCATTCTAAAATACAAATTGAATCAAGCCATTCTCTATTTAAAACTGTTTAGTGGCTCCTTGTTGCCTAGATAAATCCAGTTTCCTGAGGATGGCATACAAGTTGGTTCTGTTCTCAGACAGGGCTTCAAGTCTCTTGCCTAAGTTTCAAGTCTCTTGCGTAAGTTTCTCTTTTGAGCCGTTTTACTTGTATTTTTTTGTCTTTTCACACCTATATTCCTTGAGTTCAGGGATGATGTTTTATTCAGTGTCCTTGGATTCTGCCACAAACTGGTTACTCAAATACTAACAAGTATTTGTAGTTCCTGTCTGGGCAGCTCAAGTAGTCTTCATCTTTAAGGTTTAGTAGTCAAATTTTTAATCATCCCAGAAAGTCTTCCTAATTTCTGGTGGATCAATGGTATCATAGTGTATTTAGGTTTTTATTTGTTTTTGAATATGGTAGTAAGGATTGAACCTGGGGTCTTGGACATGCTAGGCAAGTGCTCTACCACTGAGTTACATCTCTAGCTCTTTTAAAAAAAGGTCTCCCTAGCTGGACGTGGTGGTGCATGCCTGTAATCCAAGCAATTTGGGAGGCTGAGTCAGGAGGATCGCGAGTTCAAAGCCAGCCTCAGCAACTTAGCGAGGCCCTAAGCAACTCAGTGAGACCCTGTCTCTAAATAAAATACAAAATAGGGCTGGGGATGTGGCTCAGTGACCAAGTGTCCCTGAGTTCAATCCCTGGTTCAAAAAAAAAAAAAAAAGGTCTCCCTAAGTTGCCCAGGCATGTCTAGGACTTGTGGTCTATTTAGTTTTTCAACAGCAAAACTGAGAATTATCTTTATTTATTCCTTTTTTCTTTTTTTTTTTTGAATGTAATGATGACATTAGGCTTATAGGTAGATAGTCCTTCTGAAATGTTTTCAGTATCTTTTTTCTTCTCCTCCTTGAGAGAATTATATTTTCATTTCTTAGGTTGAATGGATGAATGGATATGGTATATATGAGGAGTTTAGGGATGAGCATTATGATTGAGGGAACCCTAGGGAAATCAGGTCCTTATTCTCAGTGTACATTTAAAACTTCTAAAGGGTAAGAGAAGTAAAGAACTCATGAATAGAAAATGTGAATAGAATTTTGGAGCTGTTCTACCACTTCATAGCAGAATGCCTTGCATATAGTGGGTACTTCTCAAATATTTGTTGAATGAAATAAATGACACTAGTATTGATAAAAAATGATTCCTGCCTTTAGATTCACCCTCAAATTTGTATGTAAATATGAAATTGTGAGGAATCAAAGATTAGTTAAAAGGTCCTAAATAATGCTAAAAGAGCAAGTAAAAAATCAAGTGAAAAATGACAAATATAAGCATTATGTGTTAGCTACTAATTTCTAGCATTAATGTAGGGAGGCTAAGGCAGGAAGATCATGAGTTCAAATTCAGCCTCACCAAAAGTGAGGTGCTAAGCAACTCAGTGAGAGACATTGTATCTAAATAAAACACAAAATCGGGCTGAGGATGTGGCTCAGTGGTCAGGTGCCCCTGAGTTCAATCCCTGATAAGACCACCCGCCTCAAAAAAAAAAAAAAAAAAAAGTCATAGAAATATTTTGAAAGAAAACAATACAATTTGAAAAATTCCCACAAAAGACACTGAAATTTTGGTCAGAGAAAATGAGATGCATTTTTGGAGTTTAAATATTTTCTTATTCTATGTAGCTATTTGGACATGTGACAAATTATCTTGCTTTCTGCACTCTGAGAAGACTATGGAGAGTGTTTTAATATTTATTTTTTTGTTCATTTTAGTGACTGTTAAATATTACCGAATACTATATTTTGGGCACAAATATTTGAGGAAGCCCACTTGCCTACAGAATGGTTCAGTCCATAGTTATAACTAATACCATGGGTAGTGATTTTACAAGGTTCAAATAAATTTTTCTTTTTTTCTTTTTTTGTGGTACTGGTGCTAGGGATTGAATTCAGGACCTTGCACATATTAGGCAAAGTACTATACCACGGTATGTCTTCCCCCTAGCCCTTTAAGGTACAAATAGATAAGAAGAGTTTGAGTTTGTCACTCTGTTTTTTTCTCACTTCTTTTTATAATGCTTTTATTTTAACTTGTGATATAGAGGAAGTCTGTCAGGATAGAGTGTGGGGAGGGGCTGTGGTTGTAGTTCAGTGGTAGAGCACTTGCTTAGCTTGTGTGAGGCAATGGGTTTGATCCTAAGCACCACATGAAAAAATAAATAAAATAAAGATATGTCTGTTTATATCTGAAAAAAATTAAAAATATTGTGTGTGGGGAAACTAGCAGAGACAGGAGTGGAAAGGATGTGATCATTAGGCATGATATGAGAAGAAAAAAAAAGGAAGAAAAAGAAGGTAAGATGAAATTTCCTTTCTTGAACTCCGTTAGTGGTTCCTGATTGCCTGAACTGCCTTTTCTTCTTTGTTATTAAGTCTCCCCAGTTTTTTCCCTAGCGTCTGCCACTATGCCATATATGTTGTTCAGTGAATACTTTTTGAGTAATTTAAAAAATGATACATGAATGAATTTGAATGATTTTGAATGCGTTATATCTGTGTCAGTAGAAATAGACTGAGTTGGAATTCCCATGTCTTAAACTCTCTGAGCCTATAAGGATATCTGTGCTAATTTCAATATTTTAAAAAAAGGGGGCAGCTCAATTCGCAATAGCTAGATTGTGGAACCAACCTAGATGCCCTTCAACAGATGAATGGATAAAGAAACTGTGGTATATATACACAATGGAATATTACTCAGTCATAAAGAAGAATATTATGGCATTTGCAGATAAATGGATGGAATTGGAGAATATCATGCTAAGTGAAATAAGCCAGTCTCAAAAAACCAAAGGCCGAATGTTTTCCCTGATAAGTGGATGATGATACATAATGGGAGTTGGGGGTGGGGGATGAGAGAAGAATGGAGGAACTTTAGATTATGTAGAGGAAAATGAGAGGGGGGGTGGGGGTATGAAAAATGGTGGAATGAGACAGATATCATTACCCTATGTACATGTATGATTACACGAATGATATGAATGTACATCGTGCACAACCATAGAAATGAAAAGTTGTACCCCATTTGTGTACAATGAATCAAAATGCAGTCTGTTAAAAATAAAGGTGACTTTGAAATTTAATACATAGTCAGTGTGCAATTGAAGAGAGATAGTAGCTAAAGCACAGAATAAAACTTGTGTACTAATTCCCAGCTTCCTGTGCATATCATTACCCAGTTGTGTGGAATGGACCTTGAAAACATCTTTTGAATTTTCTTCTCTTTGCTATTTCTACTATACTCGCTGTAATCCAGTCTACTACTCTCTCTTTTAAAATGCTGGGCACAGTGGTAAATGACTGTAATCCCAGTGACTTGGGAAGCTGAGGCAGGAGGATCACAAAATTTGAGGTCAATCTCAGCAATTTAGCAAGACCCTGTTTCAAAATAAAACAATAAAAAGGACTGGATATGTATCTCAGTGATAGAGCCTCCCTGGGTTCAATTTCTTAGTACCAAAAATAAGTATGTTTTATTATTCAATTAGGGTAAGACTAACCGAATGAGATGATTGCCATGGAAAAAAGCTTAAAAGATCTAGTAACAGCAACAACAAAGATATATTGTTAGATTCACTTCTCAACAGAAGGAAGCGTGTCACTAGGGGCTATGCATTGAAACATGGTATGGGTCTGTCAGGAGACAGAGCAAGTAAAGGGAGAACATGGGCTAGAGTTTTTACTGGGGTTTCTCTGGGAAAGAGTAGGAGAGATAGGGTTCAACAGTGCTCACTAAACATTGGCTAGTAGGAATAATTTCATTGAACTCTGTGACCTAGATTGTTCCTAGTCTTCTGGTACTATCCCTGGGGTGATTAGGGCAGGGCAATAATAAATCTGGAGAATAATTATGAGAGTTGGATGTGTGTGCTCCAGAATGATTGGTTTTCACATGAAGGGCATGCTCACAGCTAATTCCTTTGCTAACTCTAGGAATTAGCTAACCCTAAAGGGGGCAGTTCTTTTAATTTCATCAAGGTCCCAGGTTTCAAAGAAGCAAAAATACAATGTAGCTTGCCCAGCAGCTAAAGAAACCTTAAAGATGTAAATTAGATCATGTTATACCTCTGTTTAAAATTGTGTCATATAGCAAAGCTCAGCCATACCTTGGTTTTGAGACCTTTCATGATCTGGCATCTTCTTTATGGCATTATGTTCTACTTTATTGTTCACTCACTTTATCTAGGCATACTGATCTCCTTTCAATTTTTCAAATGTGTTTTATTCTTTCTTAGACCTTTTGCATGGGCAGTTCTTGGTGCTTAGATGCCCTGACAACTTTTAGTCAACCATTGTATCTTACTTGAAAATGTTACTCTATTGAGAAGCACTCAGTAAGTTCCCATCTGTTAATTTTTCTGATTATTTCTCTGTTCATTTACTCATTGCTTCTTTAATTTGTCCATAAGAAAAGGAAGGTACTGAGGTTAAAACAGATTGCAGGACATACTGTCACCTCCTCATGGAACATCTTATTTCTCTGGGGAAAGCAAATAAAAGTTAATGAAAAGTAATTGCAAGATACAGGAAATGCTTTAAAATAAAAAGGGTGTCAATGTAGAGAATATCAGATGATGACCAATAAGTAATACTATACATATGTGAAATCTAGGGTTCTTTTCCAGATCAATGGATTTTGGAATTCACAACACCTCAATGGATGGGAGAACATTTTATTGTTAAAGCCTACCCATATCTACTTGCAAAGTTTATTCATATACTCCATTGCTTTCCAAGTCTGGGGCTGCCATTTAAAATGAATATATTGAATTCCTTTGTATAAACTGGAACAATTTTATTTACAGAAATGATGAATGCAAACTAAAGTCATAGCCAGTAATTTTCATAAGATCTCTCCTGCTTTTCTTACCATGGTTAATAATTATATTCATTTATGGATTTACTTTGTTAATTCTTGTGTATTTCATGCTGGTGTATGCTGTGTAAGGGTCAGATTTGTGTCTGGTTTCACTTCTGCATACCAGCTATCTGGTCTAATGTCTGGCCTAAGAAGATAGTGAATGTTGAGGGAATGATAAAAACTATATTACAATTTGTGTCCTTAATATGACTGTTCAGTTCTACTTGCTTACGTGCTCTTCTAGGTTAAAATTATTGAGTCCTTATTTTTTGATACAGAGTTGTTAAAACTTGATTCATCTACCTGATTGTGTATTAGTGTGGACCAGAAATTATTTTTTTGAAGATAATTTTATCTTTTCCTAAAATGTTCTTTTTATTTACTTCTAAGGAGAGATAGGGAGCATTATTTTCAGGTAGCTGCCCAGGTTAGAATCCCTTATTTTCATAAGAGCTGTCAGTTCTACCCTTAACATTCATATTTGAAGAGTTTTTTCCTTGAAAAATATGCTGTCTTTCAAGGTGAAGCTATACTCTAGGTGTATATCTGAGTCAACTGCAGAGCTTTGAAAAGACCTACTGAGTCAGTGCTTCTTAGGTACGAGACCTGGGTCACAAGTAGTTCTAATGCATAGTCAGTAAGAGCACTATTCCCTATGTTTCTACATAGGTACTCATACATCAAAGAAGTGTTTGTAAATAAAGTGCACATGATTCCTATGTTTGACTTTCGGTATGCCATGAGTTTGACTGTTTGATTTGTGTATAAACAAGTGCTTTTGTTAAATGGTTTAGTGAACATTTATGAACTCCTTTTTTGGGGGAAGGGGGTACCAGGAATTGAACCTAGAAACACTTTATCACTGAACTACATTCCCAGTCCTTTTTTATTTTTTGAGAGAGGGTCTCACCAAGTTGCTGAGAGTCTCCTTAACTTGCTGAGACTGGCCTTGAACTTGTGATCCTTCTGCCTCAGCCTCCTGAGTAGCTAGAATTATAGCCATGCACCCCTGTACCTGCCTGATGTGAACTCCTAATACATACTTTCTATTCCTAAAACCTAGCACAATTGAGTATGTCTGGAAACTTTCAGCATAAGACAAGGAATGATGAGAGATATGGGTAAATAGGTACACTTTGAAAGATTGTGGTATGAAGCAATTATGCCTTTCTGCTTTGGATAATGAAGAGCAATTGGAGTTTTTTAAATCAGGAGAGCATATGTGGTCAGTTTAGTTTTGTTTTAAAGGAAAGTAATCTTGCCAACATTGTGGAGTATAGATTAGAGTGGGGGAGAAAACGATGACAGTGGGAAGCTATTCTGTGCAAGAAGTAATGAGGAAGAGTAGAGAGAGAAGACACGATTGAATTCTAGCCCCGTAGCTGCTTGAGTTCAGACCCTTAAGCTCCAATCAAACTGAAGTACCTTTCACCTCAATACTTGGCTAAAATCCTTAAAGTCTCTACTGAGAAGTCTTCCTTTATCTCTTTTAATAGTGTATCTGTGTATTGTTAGTAAAAGAATAAATTATAATTTAAAATTTTTTTAAACCTTTTTATTTCTAAAAACTGAAAACCTTTAAATAAATTCTTAATTTGTAATTTTAAATAATTCTGTCTCTGCTTTCTTTATTTGGCTTTTGGGGAAAGACCATTAATGTCCACACAAATCCTAAATTCATAATTGTAATTGATCCAGGAGTTTTAGTCTTAAGATGTCATCTAGGATAAGAATTCCCTAGTATAGCATTAGTATCTAAAAACAGAAAGTTTGAGTTAGCATGTTAAATACTGTTTCTTTAACAGCCCAATTGTTTTAACTATATTTCTGACTACAGTTTATATATACCAGGACTGCATCTTGTTGGCAACTATTTTTTTTTTGTAAATTTATTTAATTTTGATTCATTGAACAAAAATGGAGTACAGCTATTATTTCTCTGGTTGTACACAAAGTAGAGTCACACCATCTGTGCATTCATACATGTACACAGGGCAATGATGTCTGTCACACATTCTGTTGTTATTCTTACCCCCCCCCCCACGACCCCACCCCTCCCTTCCCTCTATGCTATCTATCCTTCCTCCATTCTTGCCACCCTCCCACCCCTGATTATGCATCATCATTCACTTATCAGAGAGACCATTCGGCCTTTGGATTTTTGGGATTGGCTAATCTCACTTAGCATAATAGTCTCCAACATCATCTATTTACCTGCAAATGCCATAATTTTATTCTTTTTTATGGCTGAGTAATATTCCATTGTGTATATATACCACAGTTCCTTTATCCATTCGTCTATTGAAGAGCATCTAGATTGTTTCCACAATCTAGCTATTGTGAATTGAGCAGCTATGAACATTGATGTGGCTGCGTCACAGTGGTAATCTGATTTGAAGTCCTTTGGGTATAGGCCAAAGAGTGGGTTAGCTGGGTCAAATGGGATCCATTCCAAGTTTTCTAAGAAATCTCCACACCGCTTTCCAGAGTGGCTGCACCAACAAGCACTCCTACCAACAATGTATGAGTGTACCCTTTTCCCCACATCCTCGCCAACACCTGTTGTTGCCTGTATTCTTAATAAAAGACTTTCTAATTGGGGTAAGATGAAATCTTAAGGTGGTTTTGATTTGCATTTCTCTTATAACGAGGGATGTTGAACATTTTTCATAAATTTGTTGATTGCTTGTAGATCTTCCTCTGTAAAGTGTCTTCATTTCCTTGGCCCATTTATTGATTGGGTTATTAGTATTCTTGGTGTAAAGATTTTTGAGCACTTTGTAGATTCTGGAGATTAGTGCTGTATCTGAAGTGTGTGTGGCAAAGATTTTCTCCCACTCTGAAGGCTCTCTCTTCACATTGCTGATTGTTTCCTTTGCTGAGAAAAATCTTTTCAGTTTGACTCTATCCCAATCATTGATTCCTGCTTTTATTTCTTTCGTTTTGGGAGTCATGTTAAGGAAATATGGTTCTAGGCCAGCATGATGAAGATTTGGACCTATTTTCTCTTCTATTAGGTGCAGGGTCTCTGGTCTAATTCCTAGGTCCTTGATCCATTTTGAGTTGAGTTTTGTACAGGGTGAGAGATATGGGTTTAGTTTCATTTTGCTGCATATGGATTTCCAGTTTTCCCAGCACCATTTGTTGAAGAGGCTATCTTTTCTCCATTTTATGTCTTTGGCTCCTTTGTCAAGTATGAGATACCTGTATTTATGTGGGTTTGTCTCTGTATCCTCTATTCTGTACCATTGATCTACCTGTCTATTTTGGTGCCAATGCCATGCTGTTTTTGTTCCTATTGCTCTGTAGTATATTTGAAGGTCTGGTATTGTGATACCCCCTGCCTTGCTCTTCTTGCTAAGAATTGTTTTAGCTATTCTGGGTCTCTTGTTCCTCCAAATGAATTTCATGATTGCTTGCTCTAATTCTGTGAGGTCCGTCATTGGGATTTTAATTGGAATTGCATCGAATTTGTATAGCACTTTTCGTAGTATGACCATTTTAACTATATTAATTCAGCCTATCCAGGAACATGGAAGATCTTTCCATCTTCTCAGACTTTCTTTAATTTCTTTCTTTAGTGTTCTGTAGTCTCATTGTAGAGGTCTTTCACCTCTTTTGTTAGATTGATCCCCAAGTATTTTATTTTTCTAGAGGCTGTTGTGAATGGCATAGTTTTCCTAACTTCTGTGTCAGAGGATGCATCACTTATGAATAAAAATGCATTAGATTTGTGAGCATTAATTTTATATCCTGCTACTTTACTGAATTCATTTATGAGTTCCAGAAGTTTTCTGGTGGAATTCTTAGGGTCTTCTAAATAGAGAATCATGTCGTCAGCAAGTAAGGATAGTGTGAGCTCTTCTTTTCCTCTTTGTATTCCTCTAATTTCTTTGGTCTGTCTAATTGCTCTGGCTAGAGTTTCAAGTGTTGAACAGAAGTGGAAATAGAGGGCATCCCTGCCTTGTTCCAGTTCTCAGGGGGAATGTTTTCAATTTTTCTCCATTTAGAATGATGTTAGCTGTGGGCTTAGCATAGTAGAAGTAGTTGCTTAGCCTTTACAATGTTAAGCAACATTTCTACTATCCCTATTTTTTCTAGTGTTTTGAGCATGAAGGGGTGCTGTATTTTATCAAAGGCTTTCTCTGCATCTATTGAAATAATCATGTGGTTCTTGACTTTAAGTCTGTTGATGTAGTGAATTACATTTATTGATTTCCGGATGTTGAACCAACCTTGCATCCCCGGGATGAAACCCCCTTTATCATGGTGCACTCTCCTTTTAATATGCTTTTGTATGCGATTTGCTAAAATTTTGTTGAGAATTTTTGCATCTATGTTCATTAGGGATATTGTTCTGAAATTTTCTTTCCTCCATGTGTCCTTCTCTGGTTTTAGTATCAGGGTGATATTAACTTAATAGAATGAGTTTGGAAGGGTTCCCTCTTCCTCTATTTCATGAAATACTTTGAGGAGTATTGGAATGAGCTCTTCTTTGAAGGTCTTGTAGAACTTGGCTGTGAATCCATCTGGTCCTGGACTTTTCTTTGTTGGTAGGCTATTGATGCTTTCTTCTATCTCCTTGCTTGAAATTGATCTATTTAAGTTGTGTATGTCCTCCAGATTCAGTTTGGGTGGCTCATATGCCTCTAGGAACCTATTGATGTCTTCCAGGTTTTCTATTTTGTTAAGAGTATAGATTTTCAAAATAGCTTCTAATAATGTTTTGTATTTCAATTGTGTCTGTTGTAATATTTCCATTTCCATCACGAATTTTAGTAATTTGGATTTTCTCTCTTCTTCTCTTCGTTAGTGTGGGTAAGGGTTTATCAATATTGTTTATTTTTTCAAAGAACCAACTTTTTGTTTCGTCAAATTGTTGAATTGTTTCTTTTGTTTCAATTTCATTGATTTCCCTTCTGATTTTAATTATTTCCTATTTTCTACTATTTTTGGTGATGGTCTGTTCCTCATTTTCTAGGGTTTTGAGCTGTAATGTGAGGTCATAGATTTGTTGACCTTTCATTCTTTTATTGAATGCGCTCCATGCAATGAATTTTCCTCTTAGCACTGCTTTCATAGTGTCCCAGAGATTCTGATATGTTGTATCTTTGTTCTCATTGGCCTCTAAGAATTTCTTTATTTCCACCCTAATGTCTTCTGTTGTCCATGCATCATTCAATAGCATATTATTTAATATCCAGGTGTTGGAGTAGTTTGTTTTTAACTTTATTATTGATTTCTAATTTCATTCCATTATGATCTGATGGAATACAAGGTAGTATCTCTATGTTTTTGTATTTGCTAAGAGTAGCTTTGTGGGATAACATATGGTCTATTTTACAGAGGGATCCATGAGCTGCTGAGAAGAAAGTGTATTTGCTTTTTGATGGATGGAATATTCTATATATGTCTGTTAAGTCTAAATTAGTGATTGTGTCATTGAATTCTATGGTTTCTTTTTTCAATTTTTGCTTGGAAGATCTGTCCAACGGTGAGAGAGGAGTATTAAAGTCCCCCAGTATTATTGTGTTTTGGTCTGTTTGGTTCCTGGAATTGAGGAGGATCTGATTGATGTACATGAATGCGCCATTGTTTGGTGCATAAATATTTATGATTGTTAAGTCTTAGTGATTTATACTTCCCTGAAGTAGTAGGAAATGTCCTTTATCCCTTCTGACTAACTTTGGCTTGAAGTTTGCTTTATCTGAAATGAGGATAAAAACTCTTGCTTTTTTGTAAGTCTATGTGCATGGTATGTTTTTTCCCAACCTTTCACCTTTAGTCTGTGGGCATGTTTTTCTAAGAGATGAGTCTCTTGAAGGCAGCATATTGTTGGGTCTTTCTTTTCAATCCAATGTGCTAGTCTATGTCTTTTGATTGAAGAGTTTAGGCCATTTACATTTAGGGTTATTACTGAGATATGACTTGTATTCCCGGTCATTTTGACTTATTTTTGGATTTTAATCTTACTTGGTTTTTCCTTTAATTGGCTGTTCATTTAGGGTAATTCCTCCCTTTGTTGACTTACATTGTTGTTTCTCATATCTTCCTCTTGGAATATTTTGCTGAGGATTTTCTGAAGGGCAGGCTTTCTATTTGTGAATTCTTTTAGCTTGTGTTTATCATGGAAGGATTTTATTTCATCTTTAAATCTGAAGGTAAGTTTTGCTGGGTATAAGATTCTTGGTTGGCATCTATTTTCTTTCAGTGCTTGAATATGTTGTTCCAGGCCCTTCTTGCTTTTAAGGTCTGGGCTGAGAAATCTGCTGATATTCATATTGGTTTCCCTCTATATGGAATCTGATGTTTTTCTGTTGCAGCCATTAAAATTCTATCTTTGTTTTGTATGTTAGGTATTTTCATTATAATGTGCCTGGGCGTGGATCTGTTGTGATTTTGTGCATTTGGTGTCGTATAAGCCTCCTGTATTTGATTTTCCATTTCATTCATCAGGTTTGGGAAGTTTTCTGTTATTATTTCATTGAACAGATTATTCATTCCTTTGGTTTGTGTCTCTGTGCCTTCCTCAATCCCAATAACTCTTAAATTTGGTCTTTTCATGATGTCCCATAACTCTTGGAGATTCTGTTGATGATTTCTTACCATCCTCTCTGTCTGGTTGAGTTTGTTTTCAAGATTAAATATTTTGTCTTCATTGTCTGAGGTTCTGTCTTCCAAGTGATTTAGCATTTTGATTAAGCTTTCTATTGAGTTTTTTATTTGGTTTATTTTAACCTTCATTTCAAATTTCTGTTTTTTTTTTTTTTTTCAGAATCTCTATCTCTTTATTGAAATGCTCTTTTGCTTCCTGCATTTGCTCTTTTAGCATTGCTTGCATTTGCTCTCTTGACTCCTTGTTCGCTTCTCGGATCATTTTAATTATGTACAACTCTCTTTCTGACAATGCTTCTGCCATGTTGTCATTAGGTTCTTTTGGTATTGTTTGTTTCTTTTCTGGGTTTGTTTGGGACATTTTATTCCCATGTTTTCTCATGTTGCTAGTGTATCTTCCCCTCTTGTAGTGCGAATCCTACGTATTGCAATTTCCCCTTAAAGACTTATAGGGTTCCTGCCTATTTTCAATACCTCCCTTTGAATTGAGAGATCAATGTTGGCAGCACACCATATAAACAATATGTGTCCTTAATCTAAATAGTCCCTATTAAGATATTAACAGTGTTGTCTTAATAAGCAGAGATGAGTTCAAATTATTTTCTACAGTATAACCAGTAAGTTTGCAATAAGGACTGCAAATCCTAATGTTGGACAGGGAGAATGAGGAGGGGTATAGGACAAAATACTAATGAGAAAGAAGTGAGTCTATAGATATACTATGTCACATGAATAGTGGAAGTCGCATTAAAAGAAACAGGTTGTTAGTGTGAGAAAAAAGAGATTCTCCAAGGAAATGGATATTTAAGAGGAAGATAGAGTGCTAAGCATATTAATAAAAGAAAAAGGTAGGAATATAGTGGGCATATTAGGAATAATCATAGTATTACAATTAATTTAAAAACATTCTTCAGTATAAATATACTGTACAGTTCAAACCTCTTATTTTTCAATGGCCTGATGTTTGAGAGGTGCTTGATCAAGCGGTGACCTGAGAAGGGTGCTGTCCCACTACCTGCAGGTTGGGAATGATCAATGTTTGTGGGCAGAAGCATCTGGTGTTGATAAACCATCAGACACAGCACACATGCTAGACACTGGGCCAGGGTGTGGTCCTGGGCACTAGACCAAGTTGACGGGGAGCTCAGAACTGTGCTCAGTGATGGAGACACTGGGCTTGATAGCCCAGGCAGGCCTGAACTCTGCTCTGGGGATTCAGGCAGCCACAGGTGTTCGCCTTCTCCTGGGGAACCTGTAAAGTGGCACCGAAGGGCTTAAGATCCTCACTGGGGCTGGGGACTCCAGCTGTCACAGATGGGAGCTCTTTCCAGGAGCCCTACATTTTTTTTTGATTATTTGATTCCTGAATCTTATTTACCTGACATTGATGCCTAGTAAAGGAACTACATAAGTTGAATAGTAGCCATTATCAGGTGGAAGGATGAATTGAACATGTTATCTCCTAAACATGCAATATTTGATTTTTCCTTTTGTCTCTTTGCTCAAGTTCTTTCCCTTTTCTAGAATATTCTTATTTCTCTTCTCCACCCCCAATTTGGAGATTCAAACATTTTTTTTCATAATCCCATTCAAATAATATCCTTTCCATAAAGTTTTCTCCATGATCATTTTCTTCTTGAGTGCTTGTATTTTTTACCTTATGTATTATGTGAGTATGGATATTCTGCCTCTTTGAGTTGGGTAAGATGTTTTATATTATGAGTTTATTTAGTGTATCCTTAGTCAGTATTAATGGTGATGATCCCTTTCTAAGTATTTCTGAAAACAATTTGATAGTCCCTTCTGCAGTTAAAGACTTACAAATTTCAGTTCAGAAATACTTTAAATTGTTGATAATTTAAATTATCTTAATTCAATCAGCAAATTTTTTTTTCCAGAATTTTTGAAGGCCAAAATTTTTGAAAGAAAAATCTTAAAAGTTTGGCTTCATTAAATATAGAGCACTTTAAAGTAGAGTGTTAATATTTGTCTACATTGCAAAATTCTTTAGATTTATATTTAAAATGTTTTATTTAAAGGAAAATATTTTCATTTATTATTCATGTTAAATAGTAAATCCTTTGCCAGAATGAAGCATAATTTTCCCTTGGGAATCACTGAAAACATTTGGGCCTCCTCTAGTTTATAATTCTGTTAAATTTCATCCATGAATTAAAGCTTAATTATACACAGTTGGTGAACTCTAGATATAGGCAATTTTGTGTGCCATAGAAGTTTACTTTTAGGTTTACTTGTTGGAACATTATAAAATATTGAAAATCCTTTGTATTGGGACTAAGAAAAATTTTTCTTTGGGAATTAACTAAATTTAATTGTATTTTGCTTTAGCCCTTATGTTGTAAAGTACTATGGCAGTTACTTTAAGAACACAGACCTGTGGATTGTTATGGAGTACTGTGGAGCTGGCTCTGTCTCAGACATAATTAGATTACGAAACAAAACAGTAAGTATTTAAAAATTGTTTTGCTAATCTCATTTCTAAAGGTTCTCATTTTAGAATCTGACCAGGTAGTATTTTGTTACAAAGAAAATATTAGTGTGGAGAAAAAGAGAGAGAAAAAAAGGAAAAGCTGTTAAGCAGTGGAAAGGGATCTAGTAGGAGGTGTAAGAAGCAACCACATACCTTTTTTTAAAAAATTTTTTTAGTTGGTTGTACATGACAGTAGAATGCATTTATACATTTTGATAGATCACACATGAATGGAATGTAATCTGTCATTTTTTCTGATTATACATATTGTAGGATCATATTGGTCAATGCAGTCATATATGTACCACATGCCCTTTTATGGCAGATTTAAAAACTGCATGATTACTTATTTATTACAATAATTTTTGGCAAATCACTGAGTAACTGCTACCATGGTCCTTTTCTTCTTCATTTGAAATCAGTGTGTTTGTGTTTTTTTATTGTGAGTTCATAAACCATGGCTTGAATTATTTGAAGTTCATAATATTCATGGTTGAAGAAATTACATGGTTCTGAATTTTTAAAAATAATTGAAATAAAATTTTTTATTTTTCAAAATATTGTCTAGATGTGTGAAAGTGATAGAGTTAGGTAATCTGTATGTATTTTTATTTTTGTGAAGTCAGTTTAATGAACTGTGTTACTTAATAAAAGCTTTTATGGTTATGTTTGATCCTAAATAGAGGAACTATTTACAAAATTGTTTACTTTACCTTGCAAGCACAAGGCCCTGGGTTCAATCCCCAGCACCGAAAAAAAAAAAATTGTTTACTTTAGGCTAGCAATGCATCCAGTTTATTTGGACAGTTTCTAAAGTCCAAAGCTACCTTTTTATCTATGACTGGCTAAGAAGAATAACCAGTGAAATAATTTGTAATTCTTTTGAACAGTAATTCAGTTTCTATATGACATTATTATATTGTTAGATATGTTTCAGTAAAATACATTTAAAAAATTACCTAACTAGCTGAGTCAATTTGTGGTTAACCAGAATCATTTTAAGGTTTGGGGAAATACATTGTAAATTTATCCTACTGATTTTTTTGTCTGTTAAAGAAAATAAAGTAAATAGAATTTCTTTTAAAGGAAGTAAAACAGAAGTTAAAATAATCCTTGTTTTGACAGAATCGATTAAGTGATCTGTGACATTCTAATTATATATTTTAGAATTTCTGTGATGCTTAACTAGCACTTATAAATCAGATGACTTTTCTGACAGAACAATATTTTAAATGAAAAAAATCATACTCCAGTTAGAGAAATGTTTCAGAATCATTTCAGAACTAAAATCAGTGTATTTAGTATTTAAAATTATCAAGTAGAAGTATGAAGTAAAAAATTTTAAACATCTGTTTTCGTGATTTTAAGTTACCATTTAACGTTACCATTTTGAGTATACCGAAAGTATTTGATCCATGACATTTATTTTTTGTTGCCAATAATTAACAAACTGTGAAGGTACACTGTAGTTCTTAATGAAAAGTATGGATGTGATCAATATGCTCAGGAAATACCTTCACTAGTTATCACAGAAAAATATTTGACCCCTTTATATTCTTTGTTAGGAGACAGAGTTCATTGAACATTTTAGGGAGCAATACATTTTAAATAGTATAATTTATTCTCATGGAACAGTTATTTTAGTTCTGGGACATCATGGTAGCAGTCTAATTTTTATATGTAAAAAAAGGCCCAGAGGTACACAGGAGGTTAATCAGGAGCTCTAGGTTGATTTTTATGTGTTTTCTTGATGACAGACAACACCTGTCAGATTGCAAGAGCATTACTTTTATTCTATTCTAAAATGAGGATATTTACCTTCATTGATGATCACTACTATTATTGCTAAGGTTACCAATAAAGGATTTATGTCATCTTGTTTGTTGTTTTTTTTAAATGCCCAGACATTGTAAATATTTGATCATTTTATGGGAATGTTCACTGTAGTGATAATCTTGGTTGTCTGAGTTTCAGAGGCATGTCTGTTACGGATTGGCTAGCTTTCAGAAATATAACCAGTGAAACAGTAGTCATTTGTCTGTTAAACAGGTGTGAAACTCATTTGAGTAGTTGTTTTCATGAAACTATCTTTTCCTAAGAATATGTCAAATTTTTTTTATTAGGGTTTATATGCTCTTTTGCTTTTGTTATATGCTTTGTTGTTTCTTTTAGTTGTGTGTACATTTAAAACAGCAAAAGTGGTTTTTGTTATTTTATATTGTCATCATTTATATTTTATCCACTTACTTAACTTTTTGTTGCTGTTTATTTCTTTCTGTATTTCTCAGTGATCTGAAGATCATCTATTCATATTTCATTTTATATGGGTAAATGGTAACAAGGTCTCTTTTTTTTGCATAAAAATGTTTCACTTCATTTAAAAACATTTTTTTAGTGGTTGATGGACCTTTATTTTATTCATTTATTTGTGTGCAGTGCTGAGAATCAAACCCAGTGCCTTACACATACTAGGCAAGTGTTAGAAGACAGAGTTCATTGTTAGAAGACAGAGTTCTACTCCTGAGCTACAGCTCTAGCACTTTACTTCATTTTTGAACCACACGTTTACTGGGTAAAGAATTCTAGGGTAGCAATTTCTTTAGGGATTTGAAGATAATCATTTCATAATTGTTTAGTTTCCATTGTCTCTACTGATACATTTTCTGTTGCTTCTTTGAAGGTAATGTTTTTTTTTCCCTCTCCCTTTAGTTGTTAAGATTTTTACCTTTGGTTTTTAGAAGCTTTACTTTCATTCATTTACTTGTAGTTTTCTTGTTATTAATTCATTGTTGGGTTCATGTATTTTGTTTCTGTGATTTGATATTTGTCATTAGTTTTGGAAAACTCATTTATTTTTACTCTAATGTTTTTAGCTTCTTTCTTCTTCTGGGATTACAGTGCTATGTATTTTAGTTTGGTTTTCCCCTTCTTCTTTGTTTATTTTTGTGTATTTTTTTTCCCCCCTGCATGCTTCAGGCTATTTTCTTCTGCTGTGTCTTCCAGTATACTAGTTCTCTCTTTGTCTATATCTGGAAGACTTTAAAATCATCCACTGCTTTTTAAATTTAGATACTAAAATTTTAGATTCTAGAATTTCAGTTTCTTTTAAAAAGTCTCCAACTTCTTGCAGAAATGTAAATCTTATCCCTTATTTCATAGAACATCATAATTACCCAATTTTATCTGATAACTTCATTATTTCAATCTTCTGTGGGTCTGTTTCTTTTTATTGTTTCTCCTGGTTTTCAGGATATGTTTTTTGTCTGTGCTGGTTATCTTTGAAAGAGTGATAGACATTATAAAAAGTAGTACAGATTACTTGAATTTCTGAATAATGAAGTCATCTTCCAGGGAAGGTTTTCTTTGCTCCCTGGTAGTTAGAATTAGCAATCCTGGATCACCTTAATCCAGTCAGGATTAGAAAAAATTCGAATCTGGGCTTTGATTTTCTGTTATGTCTAGGGTATAGTCCTTTAATGTTCTTGGGCTTTCCAACTTCTTGGTAGGTTTTGATTTTTATATTCTCTCTCCAGTGTTTATATCCTCTCTCCTTCCCTCCTTCCCTCTCTCCCTCCCCCCTCCTCTCTCTCTCTTTTGTAAGTCCTTCAAAAACTTGCTGTTTCCTAGCCTCTTGAGCTCTAATCTGTAATTTACGGATAGCACTTGAGAAAAGTGGCCCTCATTGCTAGGTTAACCTTTTTGGTTTTCTTCTTTCATTATATCTTGATTCCAGACAAAAGAGACTGCTTTTATATCTTTCTTAGTCTTTAAATACATTTAAAAATATATTTTGCCCAGGTATTTACTTTACTTTTCTTTTTTTTTTTTTCCTAGCAGATAATGGTCTGGATCATCTAGTGCACCACACCCAAAGTAGAACTCTTTTCTAAAAGTTTGAGTTTTTAATAGTTAGATCTTTAGCTGGAATTTGTTTTTGTGAGTGAAGTGAGGAAGGATTCTGTTTTTATTTTGCTTCTGTGTGGAAATCTAATTGTCATAACACAATTATTTGTTCCTTTCGAACTGGTTTATAAACTTACTGTACTAAGATTCCATATATACATGGTTCTGTATTTGGTCTCTGTGTTCCAGCTATTCTGTTGAAGTATTTGTCTACTTTTGCAACAGAAATAAGCTTTTCATTTTGTGGCATGTTTGATATCTGGGATGCAAATTCCTCTAATTATTTTTATTTCCTTGGCCTTCTATATGATTTTTTAGAATAAGTTATCAAATTCCATGAAAAGTCTTGCTGGATTTTTGAGTGGAATTACATTTAATTTCTAGGTTAATTTGGTTTGATTGATATTTTTCTGTCTATGGTCATAGAATGTCTTTGTGTTCAGTTCTGCTTTTATGTCTTTAAACACTCTTGTAAATCTTCTCCTTGAAAATCTTCCACATTTGAAATTTGACTTGTGTCTCAGGGCTTTGTAATTTTTACTACTGTCACGAATGATTTGTTCTTTTTGTTGTCATTGTATTTTCCAGTTGGTTAATAAGAACAGTATTTTTATATATTCTGATTATTCACTGTTGTACCTCTTCTTTGCTGTTGGCCTATCCCTGTCTGACCTTGTTGCTTAATTTTGCCAATTAAACATTTGGCATGTTTACTTTTTATCCAGGTACCCTTCTTTTAATTGTATCAGTAAGGTCCCGTTTGACTTTTTTATGTTGGTTCTTGCCTAATGCCCTAGTGCTTCCTCTGAATCATTTTAGTCATTTTAGTTGTTTTAATCTTGTCCCTGAAATCCACATCCTGTTTGGGTTGTGTTCCTTGGTGTGGACATCTTGGGTTTACTTGTGCTTACATTTCCTTTTACTCATGTGGGTTTGTCTAACAGAGCCCTTGAAATGACTTTTCTGGTGATTATATTCACTAAAATAAATTTGTACATGGTCTTAGGGTGTAAGACTGTATTAACAACTTTGACCTTTATAAATCAAAAAAAGGTAAAAACATAATCATTCACATTCTTATTTTTATGTTTATCTTGAAATTGTGAATAAAACTAATAAAATACTTGTAGAGAATAATGTCAGATCTTAGTGCTTAAGTAGATTCTCAGATGCTCTGACATAGCATAGTTCTGTTCAGACATGAGACCTTAAATTTAGTTCACTTGATTTTTTATATATTGCGTATCATAGCCCTTTTTATAGTAAATTTTTTTCAGAGGAATGGATAATTCACTTGACTTGACTTAGAACTTTTCTTTTTGATCTTGACCATAATATATCAAGTCTCATTATAGGGAAAAGAAACAAAAACAGGTGATGGTTTAGAAAGCTGATAAGGTCTTTAAATTTTTTAAATTTATTTTAAGAGCAGTGACTCTTGCAATACCACCTAAGTAACATACATTTTTTGGATTTATGCTTATCATTGAAAGAAATCTCATTAGGGAAAAAATTATTGATTTAAATAATTAACTGCTGTCTATTTTGATATTTCCTTGAAAATTTAAAATTAAAAGCACAGGAAAGCTGGGTGTGGTGGCGCACACCTGTAATCCAAGTGACTTGGGAGGCTGAGTCAGGAGGATCGCGAGTTCAAAGCCAGCCTCAGCAACTTAGTGAGGCCCTAAGCAACTCAGTGAGACCCTGTCTCTAAATAAAATACAAAATAGGGCTGGGGATGTGGCTCAGTGACCGAGTGTCCCTGAGTTCAATCCCTGGTTCCAAAAAAAAAAAGCACAGGAAAAAACAAATCTGATTAAGTTATGTGCCTTTTTAAAAATTTTATTTATTTTTTTATTCACACAATTCATATAATCTTACATATACATAGGGTAATACTGTCTGTCTCAGTCTACTATTTTTCCTTCCCCCCATCCCCTCCCGTCCCATTTTCCTCTACACCATCCAAACTTCCTCCATTCTTTCCTAACACCCCCCCCCCTTTAAATATCAGCATCCACTGATCAGAGAATATATTCGGCCTTTGGTTTTCTGGGCTTGGCTTATTTCACTTAGCATGATATTCTCCAACTCCACCCATTTACCAGCAAATGCCATATTCTTTTATTCTTTTTATGGCTGAGTAATATTCCATTGTGTATATATACTACAGTTTCTTTATCCGTTCTTCAGTTGAAGGGCATCTAGGTTGGTTCCACAATCTAGCTATTGTGAATTGAGCAGCTATGAACAAAGATGTGGCTGCATCCCTATACTTTGCTGATTTTAAGACCTTTGGGTATAAACCGAGGAGTGGGATAGCTGGGTCAAATGGTGGTTTCATTCCATGTTTTTTGAGGAATTTCCATACTGCTTTCCAGAGTGGCTGCACCAATTTGCAACTCTACCAGTAATGTACAAGTGTGCCTTTTTCCCCACATCCTTGCCAACACTTGTTATTGCTTGTATTTCTGATAATAGCCATTCTGATTGCAGTTAGATGAAATCTTAGGGTGGTTTTAATTTGCATTTCTCTAAGTACTAGAGATGATGAGCACTTTTTCATATATTTGTAAATCACCTGTGTATCATCTTCTGTGAAGTGTCTGCCCAGTTCCTTAGCCCATTTACTGATTGGGTTCTTTGTATTTTTGGTGTAAAGTTTTGTAAGTTCTTTATAAATTTTTGGAGATCGGTGCTCTCTCTGTAAGTGTGTGTGGAAAAGATTTTTTCCGGCTCTGTAGGTGCTCTTTTCACATTATTGATTGTTTCTTTTGCTGAGAAAATGCTTTTTAGTTTGATTCCGTCCCATTTTAAACCCCTATCTCTCACCCTGTACAAAACTCGACTCAAAATGGATCAAGGATCTAGGAATTAGACCTGAGACTCTTTGCCAAATAGAAGAAATAGTAGGCCCAAATCTTCTTCATATTGGCTTAGGACCAGACTTGTCTCAACATGACCACCAGAGCACAAGAAATTAAAGGAAGTTATGTGCCTTTTAAACAATTAAGTCCAATTTTTATTTTTAAGACTGAGGTCTAAACACTGTTTATAGCTTGCTTCCCTTCTGTCCACACAGTTTCCTAACTTCCCATTTTTTTTTATACCCTGTAGACTCCAGCTTCACAGTAAGAACTGGTTCCTAGAATAAAAACTGGATTCATATTTTGGTATTTGTGTGTCTGCTATTATCTCAGTCTCTCCTCCACTTTTGAGTGTTCCTCTTCCTTTTTGTCTTAGTGAATTTGCATCCATGAATGCCTGGCTTAAAATGTCATCTTTTATTTGAAATTTCCCAGGTACTTTATTGTTTATATTAAATAATTAATTAATTGGATAAGAATCACATACTAATTATCACATAAAGAGCACAATAAATAGTTATCATTATAGCTACATTTCCTTTTTCTGCATATCCTTTGCCTTTTGTTGTTATTGGCCTTTTTTGATCAGTTTGCAGGACTGGACTGTTGTTAATAGTTGTGTGTACTTCACGTTCACATACCATTTAAAAAGTTAAAATATGAAGTATCTGGTTAGTAGCAAAGATATTAAAGAAGGAGCTTCAAAATTTGACCTGTCCCCTGCCCCCTGGGGGAGGCGCTGGACATTTAGGAAAGAAAAAGGCATAGAATTAAGTTTGGGGGTCAATTAGGCACATTCTAATTATTGTACCTGAGGCTGAGTAGTAAAGGGTGGGGATTGTGTCTAAGTGCTGATGCTATATTTGGGGTGGACAGTTCAGAGTTGGCAGGTAAGTTGGTAAAGAATTATAATTGTGGCAGTTAATAGTAGTGGTATTAGAATTTCAATGAAAGTGAAACTGCATTATATCCCAGTGGTTGTTAATAGTTTCTCTGACACTTCTGGTTTTATTATGAGTAGAAATCACTGTTTTTGTTAGTGTTCTTGGAATCCTTGTAGTTATAAGTATTGAGGAATCTGTGAAGTTCTGCATGTGACTTAAATTCCAGATTTTTGCAGTTGGACTTACAGACACAGCTTAAGTCTTGGTATCATATACATTTGGTTGCTGATGTTTTTATATTATTTTAAACCATCATTTAAATTTGGTGTAACCTCTTTGTAGATAACTCCGCTATGTTGTTCTCTTCTTGGAAATAATAGTTCCTTAGTCAATTTTTAGTATTTGAGAGAAGAGTAGTTGTGGTTACCTTTCCTGGGATTTTTAATGTATTCATCTTGGAAATACTCTAAGTACCTAGAATAACTGATACCTAGCAAGTCTTTGATAAATGTTCGTTGAATTGAAACAGGCTCAATTCCTCGACTGCTTATTCTGTGAATATAAAATGACCCAGCCCATGCATTTGATGTTATATTTTTGTGGATAAGTTGTAATTTGCAGGACTACCACTATTTGGTATTAATAATGCGAATTATTGAACAGATATGGCCATCTACCAAAGGCCATAAAAGCGTGCTTGTTAGTAGCTTTGAAATGTATGAAATATCAGGATATGTTCCCTTAGATCTCTGATTTTTTATAAAGGTTAGGAAATGTTTCTGTGTTTAATTTTTTTGCTTTTATTTTAAAGTGTGTGTTTAGATAACTTTATGGGCTTCCTTTGGTTCATGAGAAAGAGCTTTGTTTTTGTTTTTGTAAGTTAATGTAAGCATTATTTTTCTGAAACAACTAATTGAGTTAAAAGGAACTAAAAGGTCCTCATATTTAGGGGAATAGTATTTGAAGCTTTCCTTGTGAGAAAATTTTTTATAAATCAATTTATTTTATATTAAATGCCATTTAACATCTCTAAACATTTGTGCATTTCAAATATTATATACTACAAAATAGAAACGTACAACTCTGTGAAATTGAAGCTTTTAAAAGATAGGTTATATTTTTGATTAGAGGCTTTCAAAATGATCATTACATAATTGTAAAGCTATGTCTTCACATATGGAAGAAATAGAGTCTGTGTCTCAGATGTTTATTGTATACTTGGAAACATTCTAAGAAATTGCCTAAGGATATTCTTTCCCATTGAGGCTTATTTTTTGATTTGGCCACTTGTTTTAATTCAACCTAGTATAGTAGAAAAAGTATGACCCCAGATTTTCATCAGTATGCATTTTAGTTTGGTTCTCTAAACTAGATTTACAGTGTGAGGAAAATCATTTGAAAATAACTTCATTTTCCTCATCTACTAAGAACAAATAGTATTAGTATAGTGCTTCACACTGACAGCTTTATTTACATGCCAGTTAGGTGGAAAGGTTCAAAACACATTTATTGATCTAGGCTTAATGTACCTTACTGGAGATATAAGACTAACACTAATAAATGTTCTTATTGTATGGATTTACACAGAAGATGAGGTGATAGGTATGTAAAAAGCTAAATTCTATAAAGAGTAAAGAGTTCTTTAGGAGCAAATAAATGAGAAGCACTTAGCCTGTCATAGTTCAGAGAAAGAAATGCTTAGCAGACTGTTGAAAGAGTAGGAGTCATTGAATATAGGCTCCAAAAGGGCAGGGTGGGTGTATATTATTACTGTCATTGTTGTTCATTGTATATCTCTAGTTTCTGTACAATGCTTGACATATAGGATGCTCAGTAAATATTTGTTGAAGGATTGAATGAATAAGTGAATGAGTCATGGAAGAGGGGCAGAGGTCATCTTAGAAGAGGAAACAACTGTATGCTGAAGTTATATTTCTATCTCTAAAGGCAGCATCTGGTTTAATGAATTTTACTTTTCTCACACTTCATCAATTGCTGAAAATTGTTGACATATTTTAAGTTGACGGGTTTATGTTGGGATCATATTATATACTTTTTTGTTTTTCTTGGAGTTTTTCCTACTTTTTTTTCCATGTTGTAAAGAGCAGCATATGCCATCCTTATCATTTTACTAATGTCTTCTAGCTTCCTACTTATTTTATCTGTTTCTTGATATGTGTATAATACTTCTTTGAGAAGACATTCTTTGGAGCTTCCCAATTTCTTGTTCTAATATAGACTCATTGCTTTTTAGGTCTGCTGTACAGCTGCATCCTTGGAATTTCTTTTCACTGGATTCCTGGGTTAGTGCCACCATTTTCTTATATATATTTCCTGTTTACTTGGTTTTTCACCTTTGTTTTATATTCTTCCTAAGTAATCATCTTTATGATACAAGAATAAAAGGTCAACTATTTGAGTTGCATATCAGGAAATATCTTTAATTTGACTGATGGTTAACTTACATAGCACTTTAAATTGAAGATAGCTTTTTTTCTCAGAATCTTGAGACTTTTCTTCCACTTTCTTCTAGCATCCAGTGTTGCCTGCCATCCTCTTATTTATTTGTAGGTTCCCCTCTCCTGTGGAAGTTTTTGGGCTTTCTTTTTACCCTGATACTTTACCAGAAATAAGATAGTTCACAAAGATATGTGTAGTTGTGAGTCCTTTTTACTAGTTATGCTCGTTATTCAGTATTTCCTTTTAATATAAACACTTGTCTTTCTTTAGTTTTGGAAAATTTTCTTTAATAGGCCCCCCTTTTCTTTGAGTCTCCTGGAAAAAAAAAAGTACGTGTGTGTGTGTGTTTGTGTGTGTGTGTGTGTGTATAAATAATATATTTTCTGTTCTTTTTGTTTTTTGCCGCCTTTGGGGAGGTGGAGGTAGTTTATTCTATTTTCTAATTCTTCTAACAGAACTTTTTTATTTCAGCAATTATATTTTAATTTATAAGAATTCTTTTTATATTTTTAATTTATAAGAAATCTTTGTTTTGATTATTTTTTTCCCATAATGTAGTGATGTTGATTGATACATGAAAGCAAACACTTTTCAAATTGCTCTAAGAATAATGGGTCCTTTAAAAAGTTATTTTCTGATTCCCGAGTCATCTCTTTTTCTTCTGGGGTTATCATTTCACTTGTTTTATTTATCCTTGTCTTGCCCTTGGGACAGGAAGACTGGCTAGCTCTCACTGAAAGCACTTGGCTCTCACTGACATACGTAACCTGAGGGTGAATGAGTTGGGAGCTTGCATACAGAGGGAGGCCAGAAAGACTATTATTCAATTTCTTTGAAGAGAACCCTCTCTCCCCTTTGTTTTGTTCTGTTCTGAGGAGTGATGCCAAAATATATGTAATCTGCAGGTATTTGGGAATGGATGCATACTGGAGACTAGGGCTATTTTCTTCCTTTCAGCTTCTGTGATAGAACTACCTTTTCATCCTTTTTTATAGCCGTCTGACCCTATGCTGTGGTTCTAAGCTTGGAGTCCTCTTAAGTTTACTTGATAAATTACTCCTTTTGTTACAGATTCTTTTTTTTCCTATTCTTGACTGTGACTCTCTCCATGGAATTGTTCCTTTATTTTTAAGACTGCTGTGCTAATTCTTTCGTTATTTATTCTTTTGTGAATTTTTTAAACAAATGTTTAAAACTTTCAGTTTGAAGTTTCAGAGGAGAGACAAATAACTAAACAAATTAGCCATAAATTCAGGTTAGTTCTTGCACTTGAATCAGTGTTATTCTCTCCTCTCTTACTTTTGTCATATGCATATTCTGTAGAGTTTCATATTCTTAAGAGTTTAAATTAGAACAGCTACTTTGAGGAGTAATTTGATAATCTCTTATAGTAGAATGTTTGTACTATAGTATCCATCTGATGGTTCTCCTCCTGTAACTTTGAGAAATCTCAGCATAGTTGTACAGTGTGACCTGTATAAGAATGTTGTAAATGCAAAAAATTAAAAGCAGATTTAAATGTTGATCAGAAGTGGATCCTGGACTAGGGAATCGCTGTGGGTTTTAGTCTTCGTAAGTTGTAGCTATTTAATAGAGAGTCGAGCTCTGACTGAGAGTAGTACTCTGATTGAAACCCTTTGGAGTACCCAACTGTGCAGATGAGGATTATGTTAAAATACCAAATAGGTTTTGTGACTTAACTCATACAAATATTCAGTTTTTATATTAGAGAACTTGTTAGTATCTACCTGTACCAGATGAGCTTTATTTCTTTGATACTGGGTAGAGTGGAAAATAATGGAGAGGAAATTCCAGACTGAAGAGAGCAACTTTTAAGTGATGGTTTTTCCTGAAGGCTGGTGGTTGCTTGTTATTTTCTAATGCAAATAATTGGAAAATTCAGTTTTCATTTTTGGTTCTGGGATTGAACCCAGGGACACTTAACTACTGAGCCACATCCACAGCCCTTTTTTTTATTTTTTATTTTGAGTCAGGGTCTCACTTAGTTGCTTAGGACTTCCTTAGTTGGTGAGGCTAGCTTTGAACTTGTAGTCCTTCTGCCTCAGCCTCCTGAGCTGCTGGGATTAAGTATGTGCCATTGCACCTGGCTCCAGTTTTCTTTTAATTACCAGATTTTTGGAAGTATAAAGGACACATTAGGATCATTCTGCTTGTAGATTCAGATAGATACAGAACAGTGATGTTTATCTCATCTCCACTGTCAGACATTTGCTGGGTATTGTAAGAACAATTGTTATATGCCAGGTACTTTCAAAACTCATTACTGTTTATATATCACTGCATTTAATCTTCATATGAGCATTTAACAACTCTAAGGTGAGAGCTAATATTGCTCTATATTCCAGATGAGAACTGGAATCAAAGACAAATTATAGAGAAATCAAAGGTTGAAGTTATAGTTTACTATAATTTCATAATGTAATTATTTAGAGTATAGAATTTGGAGCCAGAATGCCTGGGTTTGAAGGCTGCCTCTGCTATATATTAAATGTGTGAACTTAGGCAATTTTTAAACTTTGTGACTTAGAGCTGCATTAAATGGGTAAGAAGACTACCCTGCTTCATGGAGTGTTCCTGAGGATAATATGTATTTAAAGCATTAGAAGAACATCTGACACATTAAAAGCCCTATATATATTTGCTGTTGATATTGTCATCATCATTTTATCATCTCACTTAGGTAGATAGATGGGAGTGTCTTTGCATTGTGAACATTGTCTTTCGGATGTGTTTGGGTAGAATAATACCTAGCATTCACCATTGGTACTTTGAATTATTGTTAATAGAGAAAATGTATACTCTATAACATAGAGCTTATACAGTTAGGTACAGTAAGAGTTTCTTTAGTAGAAGCAGGCAATGACTATTCAAAATATATAGAATATTTTATCATAGTGCCCCTAGAGTTAATGTCTTGCATGTTAACAACCCTTATAATAAACATTAGATTTGTGGCATTTAACAAAGGTATGTATTCTGCCTTGAGATTAATTATGTGCTTCTTCAAACAGATTCTCCCCCCCCCCCCGGAGAAGGTATAATAAATCTTAATAATTAATAGTAAGATTTATTTGGCTTGCTGTTATCTCAGTGCTAATAATAGAAGTCTTTTTTGATATATGTGGATTTCTGTTTCATAAAATGCTTTTGGGGGGTTTATATTTGCCCCTGTGTTACTGAACTAATTCATGTTTGCCTTTCCTAATCACTCTGGTGCATGTTCTCCCTTTGTGTAATAGATACTACTTCATAGTGGATTTACAACTCCTCATATATTGAGTGCTTTTTTGTTGTCTTCTGATCTCTTTTTCAGGAATCTTTTCATGTGGGAAAGGATTTTAAAATGTCTACCCACTGACGATTTTCACAGTAGAGTATCAGTTCTCTTTCTCTGCAGATCAAGGGATTATAAGCAGCATGTATATATGTGTATTTACATATGGTGTAAGTAGTGAAAGCTTTCACTTTGAATCACCAGTTGTGGGACTTTGTGATAGATTATTAATCTTTTTTTTTCTTGCCAGACATGTGCAATCCAGATTTCTCTCTGCCCTCTTGTATATAATAATGGTTAAACTATTCTAGTAATGTTTCCTAATGCATGTAGTTGTGTTGAACAGAATATTTGTGTTTTCTGGAAGAATCTTATAGCCTTTCTTATTGTTTAAAACCTTGATATTTTATACTCTCATTTCTCCTTTTTTTGGGTGGGATGAGATAGAATGGTAGGGAGTTCCTGAGCTTTTCTACTGTTTTTTTTTTTTCCCAGTGTTTTCTTGATCCTGCAAACCCTGTTAAATTGTATTTTCTCAGGAGAGAGAGGGAGAGAAATTTTGGTTTTAAAGGAGTTGGAATAAGTGGCTTGAGGTTTGATAGGTGTTTAAATTAAAGTCTTTGCTTGTAAGCTTATATATTACTTTTGAGATTTAAATATTCCAGAGATGGCTACATATTCCTCAAGTTTCTTTGACCCATTAGTTTTTCAGAAAGGGTTTTGATCACCATTGCATGCAATTTTATCAGATATATCATAAAAACTAATGGAAACAGAAACATTTGAGGAGTTCTGTAAAACGAAGTCTAAATGCAATATTAATACAATTTGAAATGAGCATTTATTAGCTGGGTGAAGTGGTACTAGGAACACGAAGGCAAAAAGTGGGACCTTTTGTTTGAAGTGTTCATATTCTTTTTTAAAAGACATGTTTTTTCTACTGCCTCAGTTCTTGTTCCCTTTTGTTTGCAGGCTGAAAGTGGAAATCAGTTCAGATAACTCGTACTGTTATGTATCTAGAATAACCTCTAGAATTTTTGGAGTTCATGGTTTGTGCTTTGTACAAACCTCTTTTTCCAGGATTCTCCCCCATCTTTGGTGTTACCTTCAAGTTTATTATGTCATTTTCAACTCTTGGTTATAAGTTACAGAAAACTTGGCCTAAACTTTCTGGATTAAACAAAAAGGGAAATTTATTTGTTAAAATAGCTAAAAAATTTCACAGAGTGAGTTTTGTCCATGGCTTGGTTCAGGGTTAAAGGAATTGCTTGAATTCATCTTTTTGTTCTGATATATCTTTATTGATTCCACTTTCACACACTCTCTCCTTGTAGTTATGAAATGACTGCCAGCAAGTTACACTTTTGTCATTGAAATCCAGCAGGAAAGTACGATAGTCTTGTGCTGCATTGCTTTGGAATGACTTTTTCTGAGCAAATCATTTTGGCCAAAATGTGATGTGATAATTGACTTAGACCCAGGTCATGTGTCCAACCTGGAGTCAGGAAGAAGTTGACTACTGCAACTACATGACCTGAAAATGGGGAAGTAGTGATTTCCTAAGAGTAAACCAGAGCGTGTTAGCAGAAGAGTGAATGAGTGCTAGTCTTGTAAAAAAGAATATATATAGAAACATATATCAATCAAAACCAAAACAAAAATACATCAGGGATAAAAAGCAATTTAAAAAACCCTTCTAAAATAGCTCCCAAAATGAATATTAAAGTTTGGACAAGGTAATCTGGTGACACTGAGTGTCAAAGCTATTGAGTTCCCAACTCTTTCTTTCATCACAGTTAAGGGTGATATTGATGTTTCTCGAGGATCCCATTCTTGCTGGATCAGCAGTAATGTTTACTGTAAGAATTCTCTTAGAAAATCTACCCATCAGGATTGAAGACCCATGGTTCCCTTCAGACCAGGGTGGTTTGACTCTGATGTTATTTCTGGTGTTCTTGTCCCCTTCACTTACAACCCATTTTCTCACTTCTTTCTGTTCAGGGTCATACTAGAATTGTGGGAGAATGAGTCCTGTGCAGAAAGTTATTCTTTTTGCTCTTTATTTGGTGTCTTCCATGAAGTGAGATTGAGTTCTTTTTTATTTTTGGTAACAGGGATTGAACCCAGCAGCACTTAACTGCTGAGCAACATTCCCAGCCCTTTTTATTTTTTATTTTGAGACAGGATCTTGCCAAGTTGCTTAATGTCTTGCTAAATCGCTGAGACTGGCTTTGAATTGGTGATCCTCCTGCTTCAGCCTTCTGAACCCCTGGAATTATAGGTGTGCCACACTGCGCCTGGTGAGATTGAGTTCTGAGTTTTCTTCATGATTGCTTCTTGAAATTCCAACCCACAGCAGAAAAAAATAATGGAAGCTAATGACTATGCATTGTAAGATTGCATTATTAGAATTTTTTAATAGCATAAATTGTACACCTCATGCTTCATGATCTTTTCTAAATTTTTTGAATGGATTATAAATACTTTGTAATTTTTCTATGTTTACAGTAGAGTCCCCTGAATAAACTATCTCTTTTACCTTAACAAAGTAAGTTGAGCTTACAAAGGTATTCCCTTGACTTCCCTTAGTAGTAAGTTGCCCAGTTTTCACCTTTATTGCTACTCTTATTGGCATTTCTCCCAGTTCTGTTTCTCTTTCACCAGTCAAGCCCACCTTCATACACTTTATTTTTATATTGTCCATTGCTCTCCAGGCCTACTGCCTGTCATATCAGATCTGCAGTGAGCCCTTATCTCCTGTTACAAACCTGACCCATTAGCACACTGTGATAATGGTTAGTTGGAATGATGTGGTTTAGTGGAAGGACCCCTGAATATGGAACTGGAAGACCAAGTTTCAATGCCCGAGTTGTTACTTACTAGCTTTGTAGTTCTGGGTATATTGTGTAACTCTTCTAAACTTCAAATTCCTAATCCTAAAATGGATTTAATATCACATTACTTGCCTCACCTACATGAGTGTTTCCTTTTAAGGGACAAAACTGATGAGTGTCAACATTCTGTAATCCAAAATGTTCTGTATAGATGTAAATTTCTACATTATTACTGTTAAGGCAAAAACTTTTAAAAATGGTAATTTAACTTTAAGTTACTAATGTTTTTTCTTTTTAAATATTTTTTAGTTGTAGATGGATAATACCTTTATTTTATTTATTCATTTTTATGTGGTGCTGAGGATCAAACCAGAGCCTCATGCATGCCAGGCAAGCACTCTACCACTGAGCTACAACCCCAGCCCGTTATTCATGGTTTAATAATTTCATATTTGTTGAATGGATCTTCCCCAACATTATTAGAAAAACATATAAAAATCATTATGTCTTTTTTAGCAGCATTGTTTAATTTTAAGGAATCAAAAATGTACTTAATTTTCCAGAAAATGTAAATTTGGCTCCTTGAATGGCAAACTTTGAATTTCAGTAATGTTTCATGGAGCTTTTTAAAAATGGTCAGCACAATTATTTGTACTCTTTTTGGGTACTGGGCATTGAACTTAGGGGTACTCAACTATTGAGCCTTATCTCCAGCCCCACGGCCCCCACTTTTTAAAAAATATTTTATTTTGAGACAGGACCTTGCTAAGTTGCTGAGGCTTGCTTTGAGCTTGCCACCCTCCTGCCTTAGCCTCCTGAGTCCCTGGAATTATAGGTGTGTGCCACCATACTGAGGTAATTATTTGTACTTTTATCCTGTAGAATTTTCTCCTTCTCACCTTTTAATTATAAAAATTAAGGAAAAATTAACTTAAGCACATTGTAAAAATCTCAAATAGTAGAAAAGAGAAAGTTAATATTGCCACACCCACTTCTTTTATTTCCTTGAGATCATGTCAGTTAATTTCTTATGAGTTCTTTTAGCTCCTATGTATGTATATCTTGTTTTAAATAAGAGAGTCATACCACATGTGGAATTCTATACCTTTTCTTTTTCTAAACTTATGGTATATTTTATATACCTTTTTATGCCAATATGTATATTTTTAACTGAGTCATTTTTTTCCAGTCTCTAGATAAAATTACTTCCAACTTTTTACTTTTTTGCTATTAAAGTTCCTGAAACTTTTGTATGTATGTATGGGCACATTTGTGTTATTCTTTGGATACATTCTGAGAAATGGAATTATTAAGTCAAAGGGCATAATCATTTTTAATAATAGTTTTCCTATGGGTCTGCAAGGGTGCTACTTCATATATGATTGTTTTAGGAGTGGGACAATTTTGTTTGTGGTAAGAGATTGTAGATAGACTCCAGTATTCAGCCTACCTAAATTATGCAAGAGGTATGAATTTTGCTTTTGGTACCTTTCTGATGCTTCTCTGACTTTTTCTGATTTTGCTTAAGATTTTTTTTTTTTTTTTAATTCTATCGAAGAACTCTCCCTTAGGATTTTAAGCAAGATTATAGACCTGTTAGCTACTACTGGCACTTCTGTTACTCCTACTATTATTCTAAATTATTATTGTATTCTTCTTTAATTTTTCTATTTCTAGTTCTGGTTTTGAGTTTACTGTCAGAGTTGTATTTCTTTTTCTTTTTCGTTTTTTTTTGTGCTAGGGATTCAACCCAGGGGTGCTTAACGACTGAGCCACATCCCCAGTCCTATTTTGTATTTTATTTAGAGACAAGATCTCACTAAGTTTCATAGGGCCTTGCCTTTGCTGAGGCTGGCTTTGAACTTGTGAGCCTCCTGCCTTGGCCTCCCGAGCTGCTGGGATTACAGGTGTGTGCCACTGTGCCCTGCCAGGGTTGTATTTCTAAAAGTCCAGATATGATCTTATTATGTTTCCACTTGAAAATTTATAGGTGTATAAAACAGTTTGTCCTTAAACTGACTCCTATTTTGCCCTGTTTATTCATACACATTACATCAAAACCCAAAGAGCCATTCACTGGTATTCAACTTCATATATTTTTATTCCCATTGCCTTTGCATACAGTGATATTTCCTTCCTTGTTTAGCCACTTAATAAACTGCTCATTCTTCAAGGTTTAGCTCAGAAGTCACCTCCTCCATGAGGCCTCCCCAAAGTGGGGAGAATGGTGAGGTAAGATTGTCAAGGGTGAACTGGGCATGGTGGTGCATGCCTATAATCCCAGCAGTTCAGGAAGCTGAGGCAGGTGGGTCACGAGTTCAAAGCCAGCCTTAGCAGTTGCTAAGCAACTCAGTGGTCGAGTGCCCCCAAGTTCAATCCCCAGTGTCCCCTCCCTAGCCCCCACCAAAAAAAAAAAAAAAAGATGCCATTTAAGGCTTTGAAGGTTTTATCAGATGGGTTGGATTTTATTTTAAGAGTACTGATTCTGATGCACAAATAACTTCAAGAACCACTGTCCTGGAGTGTTGCTGTAGTTCATCTTGTTTTTTTTAGGCATCAATTAACATTGTAATGATTGATACTTTTCTCATCCCACAAAATTCTGAGCATCATGACAGCAACAGTGTAATAGACTTTTTGTGTATTAAATGAAATGATACATATAGAGTGGTTGATAATAGTAACTTAGTAAACTCATTAAAGTGTTGTTATCACTGGATAGAGAAATTCTGACTTGGGGAATATGGGGTGATTTCTTGAAAGAGATGAGATTTGGCCCAGGCCTTAAAAGACCGTGTCAGGATTATATTGGTGAGTTTCAATCTGACAGTTTTTAATACCTTATAAAAAGTCATTATAAGAATGAAACTTAAAATTTTATAATAAAATATCCATCTGGCTGTGATACTTGAAAAGGGGAGCAGTGTTTTTGTATCCTTATCTAGTAGGTACTAACGGTAGAATCAACACATTGTTTTATGTGCATAAATAAATATGTCAGAAAGGTAGGATTTTAGCTAAGTCTACTCACTTTTAGAAAATTTAAATTCTATTAAAATTAAAAATTTGTTAAAAATTTAATTTTGTAGGAACCTACAAAACCTTCACTTCTATTCATTTTTACTGACCTAAAAACATTAAGGCAGTCTGTGTATCTTAAACCTGTTGTGCATGTGCCCTTGAGACAAGTTGGTGGGTGCAATTTTATCAAAACCATATACACAGTGACATATTAAATGTATCATATTATTATACTAATCATACAACTCTAGAAACAAAAGTAATGAGAGGACTAGATTCTATCAAAACCATCTTTTTGTTTTTGTACAATGAAATTCTTTTTAAATTTGCCAGTGAATTCATACTAGTATTGAAACCAGATGTAGACTTCCGTCTTTTAATGTATTAGCTCGGCTATGAAAGTCTTATTTCCATCCCTGATTGCTAAGTATTTCATTCATGGTTTACAATCTACCATTCTCTTTCTTTTTTATAAAAGAGACTATAAAATGTGATTCAAGTGATTTTAAAATGACATTGTCCATTTGTATAGGGAAAGAAATGAAATTAAACCTATAATGTATTGAGAAAAATCTAATTAAATCTATAAATGAAGTGCTGTTGCTAAAAATTTTCATTTGCTTCTTGTCATTATTTAAAGGACTGTTAACTGTGACTTGAGAATGGATTTTAGAACCAAAATCTTCCATTACCTCTTTCCATTGAAAACAGATCCTTTCTTCTGTTTTATTCCCCAACTATTTTCAGTATAAACCTGACTGTTTTCAAATAGTTGGGCATGGATCTGTTTGAGCTGATGAAACTCTGATAGAAATGAAAAAGTTAGTACTTTTAAGTATTATGTAGTAGTGGGAAGAAATAGTTTCCAAATAAAAATCTAGCTCCTTTTGGTGATTGGCTTTGTTTTATATGTAAATGAAATTTGTTAAAACAGCTAGATATTCTTTCTTTCTTTCTTTCTTTCTTTCTTTTTTTTTTTTTTTGGTACTGGGGATTGAACCCAGGGGCGCTCGACCACTGAGCCACAACCCCAGCCCTATTTTGTATTTTATTTAGAGACAGGGTCTCACTAAGTTGCTTAGGGCCTCGCTAAGTTGCTGAGGCTGGCTTTGAAGTCCTGATCCTCCTGCCTCAGCCTCCCAAGTGCTGGGATTACAGGCGTATGCCACCGCGCCCGGCTCCTAGCTAGATATTATTTGAAACCAAAATTTCATTTATTTAGTAAAAGGACTGTCCATTTCTTTATTTTTTGATAAACGAAATGCTCAACATGTGTCTAATAGACATGAAATAAACATAAACATCTCTTTTTCTCTGAAAAATATATGTTTCTGTCTTACTCCACTGTTCTCCATTAGTGACAAGTATTTGAGGAGTGGCTTAAATTTTGATATGAATATTGTTTTTTTTTTATTTACTTATTGATTCATTGAACACAAATGGAGTACAGCTATTGTTCTTGTCTAAAGTTCATTCAGTTCCCTTATATTTAAGAGACCAGGTAAAAATATATTCCTCCAAATTTTCTAGATTTATCTGCATTTTGATACTACTGGGCTGAAATTTGACCCATTATTTTCTACCATTTTCCTCATCTTAATGAAAGAATAAAATGGTCTTACTGGTTTCTAAGTATCATTTTATGAATTTTACATTTCTGATTTTCAGTTCATTATTTGAGTTAGTATATTCATAGTCTTCCCTTTCACTGGATGCTATATGACTTCCCTTATCCAAAGTCTTGATTTTTTTTTTTTTTTGGTACCAGGGATTGAACCCAGGATTGCTTAATCACTGAGCCACATCCCTAGCCCTTTTTAATTTTAGGGCAGAATCTGCTAAGTTAATTAGGGCCTTGCTAAATTGCTGAGGCTGGCTTTGAACTTGTGAGCCTCCTGCCTCAGCCTCACGAGTCACTGGGATTAAAGTTGTGTGCCACCACTCTTGGCAGTTTTAGTTTTAATGCCACTTCTTCTTTCCTTCCTTAAATAATTGACCTTCCTTGTGATTTCATTTCACTTTGAAAGTGCTTTTTGTAATAGTTTGAGTTTATCAGTGTGTCATTCCTACTAGATGGAAGCCCCTCAAGGTTAGGTTAAAGTTTTTGTTTTTTTTCCCTTATTTAGTGTAGAATAGGTGCTAGGTAAATGATTTTTTTTTTTTTAGTGAACAGATGTTTTGTAGAGTTCTTTTTTTTTTTTTTTTAAAGTAAACACTTGTTCATTCTTAGGTCGCTTTTACATATGGTTTACACTCTTCTTGTTGCCACATATGTACTGTTATTCTTAACATGGTGACCCATATGAGATAATTTATAATTGAAATTCCATTGTTTAATTTGCTTTTGTTTGATAGTGTTCATTTTCCATGCATGTTAACCATCTCCTTGTTAGATTTGTGAATCATGTATTCATTTCATTATTTATTTATTTATTTATTTATTGGGATTTGATTGCTTTTCTGAAGGATGTGATCTTTATGATCTAAATAAATCTTTATGATCTAAATAAATATAAATAAATATCTTACTGTATTTGCTGTGATTATTTTGCTAAACTTACATTTTTAGGTAGACAGAGCTAATAAATTCCCATAATATTTTGTTTACTTTTTTTATTAGAAACTATTCTTCCTGCCTTGTGATTTGAAACCTACTTTGATTTTCTATTTTTATTTAAGTATCTTTAAAAGTCATTGATCTATATATTTGTATTATTGGGATTTAACAACTTCTGTTTTTGATACAACACTCATAAAGACACTCAGTGTGTTTAGGATTACTCTTCAGGCTAGGGGAGTGTGCTTATTTGAAGGGTATATTAATAGGTATACCTCTCTTGTTTGGCTAATATGTCATTTTTAATAATTTAAATTTTAATGCTGAGGTGGGGCAGGCACTCTGTCTGATTCAAAGCTGATAGTTTTTAATTTTGTATATGGATGTTGTTAACCATAGGTGGTTGTTCAGATTGATTAATATTATGGTTGGCAGCTATTCTGATTATAGACATTTGCTTTACTGATTGTCAAATATCGTGATATTACCCTTGGAACAAGTCTAGAATCCCCCACCCCTTTTTAATTTTGAGACAGTTCATACATTCATATTTGTGACATCTGGGAATGGTGTGACAAAGGAGTATGAGTGTAGAAGACTTGTGGGCTTTGCCACCTAGTGTTTTTTTTTTTTACCAATAATTACTTTATTTTTTTCATATTTTTTTTAATTTTTTTATTTGCTTATTAATTCATTGAGCACAAATGGAGTACAGCTATTGTTTCTCTGGTTGTACACAAAGTAGAGTCACACCATCTGTGCATTCATACATATACACAGGGCAATGATGTCTGTCACACATTCTGTTATTATTCTTACCCCCCCACCCCGACCCCACCCCTCCCTTCCCTCTATGCTATCTATCCTTTCTCCATTCTTGCCACCCTTCCCCCCACCCCCCGTATTATGCATCATCATTCATTTATCAGAGAAACCATGTTTTATGATATTTGACAGATTATGTAATTTCTCTGAATTTGTTTCCTCATGTATAAAAAGGATGATAATAAATGTCTCTGCTTGCCTGTTTAAGTAATTGTGAAATTACCTAAAATACGTGTTATAAACTGTTGTCTAAAGATAGAATTACCCCTTCAGTACTGGGCTTCAGTCCCCAGTATTGGAAAAAAACTTGTTTCCTCATAAAGCAGGAAGAGGGTAACAGATTAATAGGGAAATAACTGGTTAACATCAGGTTTCTTTATTGTAAGGACTAGAGCAGAGGGATTTTCATTATCACATTATTTGAAACTGGTCCATTTAGGAAACTTGACTACTATCTGTCATTCTACTGGTTTCTAAGAATATCAGATAACAATTTTAGTTTTAGTTTGATGAGTTAGAACTTTATTATGAGTTCTTCCACTTGAAATTTTCGTACAGTGTATTGGTGTATTGAGGTCTAGGGCAGAAGCTCAGTCTAAAATAATGGCCTCTATAATTTTTAATTTATACCATGAGGTAAAAATTTAAAAGAACATATGCTTTCATGGTATAGAAAATATTCACTTATTTTTTAAAATGATTTTATTGAGAGAGAGAAACTTTTCAGAATTGAAGTCAAAATTTTGTGTAAAGATACATTAGATACATTTTGAACCTTTAACATTAAAATTTTTGTTGTTGTTGTGCTGGAGAACCCAGGGCTAGGCAAGTGCTCTACCACTGATTCACATTCCCAGCCCCCAAATGGGTTGTTAAAATAATACTGTACCACAAATAATTTTTATTATTTATGTACTAATGTGAGGGATGGCTTATTCTGTTATTTTTGATTAGAAGAGGATATGAAGTGAGTAAAAGGAGAGAGTGACTCCCTGAAGCAGGGGAAGGATTTATTACAACAGGAGAAAAGCATAATGAAATTTGCTGCAGGTCTGCCTCCTTCCACCTTCAACAGTTTAGCCATATTTCGACCAGGCCCTCTGGTATTCTTGTACACTTTATGAGGACAGGAACTGTCAGTTTCCTTTATCACTGTTTACCCAGCATTTTCAATAATATTTGTATAGTAGAGCCAGGCAAGTAGATATTTGATAAATGAACAAAAAGATTGATGTCCAGATGAGTGTGAATTTATTTAGTTGTTAAGAATACACTGCTTTCACATGAAAATCTTTTGTTTATGTCTTATAGAATCAGAATTGGAACAAACCTTTTAAATCAGCTAGCAAAGCCAGACAGTTCATGAATCAGTATAAGATCTCTGGCAAATCCTTTTTTAGTATGTGATTTTTTTCAGGGACTTTATAGCATTGAAATCAGACAAATCTTGCAATCCTTTAGTACACTGGATCTATTTAATTCTGAACTTTCTTTAGTGTAGCTCCAAATTAAGATTTATTGAAGCAGAGATAACAAATCAGAGAGTTAATGGAGGATTAGTGACATTTATTGATTGGGAATTC
Organism: Glaucomys volans; assembly: GCA_020662805.1. Taxonomy (NCBI): domain Eukaryota; kingdom Metazoa; phylum Chordata; class Mammalia; order Rodentia; family Sciuridae; genus Glaucomys; species Glaucomys volans. The sequence continues at coordinate 84,489 of JAJEJO010048038.1, forward strand.
TGTACTGCTAAGAGGGTGGAAATTGAAGTCTAGGTAACCAAAAAGGTCATCACTGAAGTAATTAAACAGGACACAGTTTTATTGACTGATACCATTTCTGCAACATCTTGTGCTCTTTAATCTTTAGGCAGTTAGTGGAGGGTGGGGAGAGAGGAGGAAACCCAGACACATGTAGCACTACCATTTTGCACACCTTCTGCAGTGGTGCAGTGTATGACCCTAAATAACATTCCTACCTCCAAATCATTGGTTGTTAACAACAAATTTAGCAGAATTGGGAACATCATGTGTAAGAATATGTAACAACAGCTGGGTGCAGTGGCATAGGCCTGTAATCCCAGGGGCTCGGGAGGCTAAGACAGGAGGATTGTAAGTTCAAAGGCATCCTCTGCAAAAGTGAGGCTCTAAGCAACTCAGACCCTATCTAAAATAAAATACAAAATATGCAAAATAGGGCTGGGGATGTGGCTTATGGTTGAGTGCCTCTGAGTTCAGTCCCCAGTACTAAAAAAAAAAGTATGTAACAACAAATCCCATCATTTTGTACAACTATAATACACTAGTGAAACATGGAAAAAAACAAAAACCAAAAAAGATTGGAAACATCAGATTGTCATCTGAGAAGAGCTATCCCAGAAAGTTGGTCCTGAGGAATTCCCAGAAAAGGGGGGAACTTGACATATATGATAGAAAAGAATTTCAGCATGTGTCGGTAGTGGCACAGATTTATTTAGGGAGAGCAAGGAATACACATTCAAGGAAGAATGCCAGTCCTCCTGAGAGTGGAGACTGCTTTGTGGGGTTCCTGGTTCCTCTTGAAACTTGGTGAAGGGTTAGTATGGGATGCTGTGTGCAGATGACATCAGTCTGGTGATTACAGGATAGTTTATTGTGCTCTGGTCATTCTTGGGGTCCTTAGGCTGATGTGGTCTCCATTATCTGATCAAGAGATAGTGCTGGAAAGTCCTGTAAGTTACAGATTTCTTAAAATACCATATCTCTCTTTGCTTTATTGGTTTATTGGTGAACTAACAGTGCACAAGGTACATTTACCACTTTCCTAGAAAATTGGAAGTGACTGGCCTGGGAAAGTATTAAAGATGAATATTATATTTCCTTGTCATTTGTGTCTTCTTTTTACTTTTTAAAAAATATTTCTCCTGCATCTGGATACTTTCTTTTTGTATCAACAAGTCTGTACCCACTCATTCAAAGTATTATTGAATACTTACTATATGCCGGGCATGTTCATGTTCATCAGTGAACAAAACAAAGATCCTTGCTCTTGTGGGCCCTTTCTTAGTACAGTGCTGTCCAGTAGAAACATAACATGAGTCACATGTAATTTAAAATTTCTACTAGTCACATTTAAAAAGAAAAAAGATACTTGTGAAATTAACTTTAATAAAGTATTATATGTATTGTATGATATCAATATAATTTTACATTATATAATAGGATTTTAATGTATTAAACACAGTATTTTATAATATATTTAATATTAATATTAGTCAACATTAATATTAAAACATTAATATATAACAAACTTAAAAGGGTATCAGTTATAAATTATTAGTAAGATACCTTACATTCTCTTTTTTGTATTAAGCCTTGATCTTTGATGTATATTTTACTTTTTTTTGAACCAGGGATTGAACTCAGGGACACTTGGCCACTGAGCCACATCCCCAGCCCTATTTTGTATTTTATTTAGAGACAGGGTCTCACTGAGTTGCTTAGGGCTTCGCTAAATTGCTGAGGCTGGCTTTGGACTCGCGATCCTCCTGACTCAGCCTCCCAAGTCGCTTGGATTACAGGCGTGCGCCACCACTCCCGGCTATATTTTACTTTTATGTCTTATTTCAGTTTTTAGGAATCATGTATAGGTAGTGGCTACTGATTGATAGGCTTTAGAGCATAGTGCTTGCTTTCTATGGATTGTTAAGTCAGACCATGTCATCTGAGATACAGAAAAGTTCCTGCAAGTACCAGAATTTTCAGATAATCCAGACTCCTTACAGATGGTAAAAACCTTTCATGACTTGGCCCTGGCTTGTCTGTTTTTCTTGCCTCATTGCTCTGGCTAGAACTATCTAGTACTGTGTTCGGTAGATGTGGGGAAAGCAGGCATCCTTGCCTTGTTTCTGATCTTAGAAGAAAATCTTTCAGTTTTTCACCATTAGGTCTTTTGTTCACTGTAGGGTTTTTATATATGGCTTTTGTTATGTTGAGACAATGTAGTTTTCTTCTATTTCCAGTTTGTTGTGTGTTTTTATTGTGAAAGGACATTAAATTTAGTCAAATAATTTTTCTGTTATCAGTTGAGATGATCTTGTGGCTTCTTTTCCTTTGTTTTGATAAGGTACAAGAAGTGCTGCATTCTTTATATTTTGTATGTTGCACCATCCTTATGTTCTAGGAATATATTTCATTTGGTCCTGGTGTGTAATCCTTTTCTTTCCTACGTAATTGCATTTGCCAATATTTTGTTGAAGATATTTGCATCAGTGTTCATAAAGGATATTGGTGGTAGTTTTCTTATAATAGCTTTGTTGTTGAGATAATAGGAGTTTTAGAAGTGTTCCTTCCTCCTCAATTTTTTGGGAAACTTTGAGAAGTTGAGAAGTTGAATCAAGGTATTTTTACCCCTGCCTCCTATCTTTAGTGTAGAATGTTGTGTTCCTGGATAGCAATTTACATGGTTGGCTCCTTCATATTGTTTAGACCTCAGTAAAAATGTCTTTCCTGGGAGTGTAGCTCAGTGGTACAGTGTGTTCTTAGCATATGTGAGGGACTGGGTTGGATTCCCAGCACTCTGCCCCTACCCACTGAAAAATGACACCCCCCACCAAAAAATGACACCCCCCCACCAAACCAACAACAACAACAACAACAACAACAACAACAACAACAAAAATTCAGGTTTTCTTGGATGTCTAATCTAAAGTAGCTTCTTAGTTATTTTTACTTTGATTTTCTTGGACATCTAATCTAAAGTAGCTTCGTAGTTATTTTTACTTAGGTCTCAGAAATTTCATTACCCTCTCAGCAATTATCACGGATCTTTTCTTGTGTTAACCAGTTTTCTACTAAATTATCCCTTCTTGTGTACACGGAATATAAATTTCATGAGAACTGTCTTTGTCATTTGGGGTTTTTATGGTTGTTTCATTACATGGTCATAATTGAGTAAGTCATTGGACATTGGTGATACACAGGGGATGGGGCTGAAATTCCCAACCCTCTAATCACAAGGTAGTTTTCTTTGGCAGCTGTCTCTTATCTGAAGCTGTGTGGGGGCCCTCAGGAGCCACTTCATTAGCATAAACTATGAGGTTGAAAGCAGGAAGGGTGGCATGTTATGAATAATAAAAAGTAGTGCTTTCATCCCTATCATTCAGCAAATTCCAAGTTGTTTAGAAATTGCTGTGACAGGAACCTAGAAAGAAGACCAAATATTTATTATCATTTTATAATATCTTACTAAATTACAGGATTGTTGTAAGGATAAATGAGACAATGCATGCAGAACTCTTAGCAGTTCTTGGTACAAAATAGCAGTGGTTCTGCTACTATAATAGTTCAAAATGTTTTCCTTTCCCCCCTCTTCTCGACCTTCTCTTCTGTTTCCTTATGATACCTTTGCTTATATTTCCAGTTTCCTAATCTTTCTCTGACAGTTTCACTTTTGAGCTTTTAGTATTGGGTCAGAAGTCCAGGATTTAGGTAGATTAGGGGCTGGAAGCAGGAAGGGTGGCATTGGTGTAAGTGCTTCATACAGGAGGCTTGCAGCAAGCCTCACTCCGCTCCTGCATTTCCTTTCCTTGGTGTACAGCTGTTGGTCTTCAGTTCATCAGGAATTGCAGACACAGAGAGAAGAGTGTCTGAATTTGCCTTTTCAAGATAGCTAGCTATACTAGTGCCAAGTGTTAGATAATATGTGAAATAGTGATTTCTTATGGTCATGCTGATTTGGGGGATTTTTTTTGCTTTGTGAATGACATTGGTAATTTTATTTTTTTCTTCCTTGTTTTGTTTTTCAAAATTGGGAATTTTATAGAAAAATTTGATCATCCTTTCATCAGTAAAGTGTGTTAGGAGAAAAGTGAAGGATGATATGTGGGTGGGGAAGAGGTTCTTGATTATTTTCTCTTTAGTCTTTTAGTAGGGGTTTAATGGCCGTTAAAAAGAAGTACTTGTTACTTGTGCTCTCTGGTAAGAGTTTATCTAACATAGTATTTCAATATAGTTTTTAAAATATTCCTTTCCAGTTAACAGAAGATGAAATTGCAACCATTCTAAAATCTACATTGAAAGGATTAGAGTATTTGCACTTTATGAGAAAAATACACAGAGATATAAAAGCTGGAAATATTCTCCTTAATACAGAAGGACATGCAAAATTGGCAGATTTTGGAGTGGCTGGTCAGTTAACAGTAAGTTGACTAATTATTTTGGAAACACTTTTCTTATTGGTTGAGGCTTGTTTGTAACTAAACTTTGATAACTTTTTTGAGGGATCTGAAAAGAAACATGTAACTTCATTGTTTTTGTGGAGCCATAACTGAGCCAAATGGTAAATTTACAATTTAAGGGATAATGAATAGGAAAATACATGTTGTCATCATAATGTTTAAGTGTTGTAAAAGGAAAGCTACATTATTTCCCTTGGTACATTGGTTTTTGTAGTTTTTATTGTCATAGTACTATCTTCAATGACTGTCTTTAATGAAGTTCAGAAAAGTTATTGTGGATTCTTGGTTATTTCAGAATTTAAAATTCCTAAATATATCATGGTGTAACTAGTTGAGGGTTTAGGAAAATAGTCCATTCCCCATAGAATTTAACCCTACAATTGAACATTTTAACATAAATATTTAAAGAATATGTTATGTATAGATTTCCTTTGTATTTTATAGTAGTATTCATATCTATGTAATGTTTTTGCAGGATACAATGGCAAAACGCAATACTGTGATAGGAACTCCATTTTGGATGGCTCCTGAGGTAATTCAAGAAATAGGATATAACTGTGTGGCTGACATCTGGTCCCTTGGCATCACTTCTATAGAAATGGCTGAAGGAAAACCACCTTATGCTGATATACATCCAATGAGGGTAAGAAAATTATAGTCTGTTAATCATGTCAACCTTCAAGTGTTTCAGTTTTGCAATGCATACACAGAATAAGTATTAAATAAATAAGTTCATTTGAGTTTAGATTCTGTGCAAAAAGTAGTAAAATTAAGATTAGTGACTGTTAATTTCTCTTCCGCTTGTATTCTTTTTTTCCAGTGCCAGGAATTGAACCTACGGGCACTTAACATACTGAGCCACATGCCCAGTCCTTTCTATTTTTTATTTTGAGGCAGGGTCTCACTGAGTTGCTTAGGACTTTGCAGAATTACTAAGGCTGGCTTTGAACTTGTGATCATCCTGCCTCAGCCTTGCCAGTCGCTGGGATTACAGGTGTGTGCCACCATACCTGACTCCCTTGCATTCTTTTTTCTTTAATTAAAAAAAAATTTGTAATTGTTTTTTTTAAAGATACACATTGTAGTAGAGTGTCCCCTGCATTGTTAATTGTGAGAAAAGAACTCTACAGGCTAATCATATTTGTACAATCACTTTTTTATCCCCCCAAAAATAAACCTGGAAAACTCTTGTTTTTCAGTAGTAAAAAGGGTTGGAAAACACTTTTCTACCCACTCTGTAGTTTCTACTTGTTTGTGTTTTTCCTCCTCCCCTTATCTTCTTTAGTCTGTGACTGATAGTACTGAAATCCCAATTTCTAATATTGTTATCTGCCTTTAAGGGGATTAGGTATATTTCTTTAGCTAGTACTTGCTGAGAAAATAGAATTCCTTTTTGAACACTTTTATATTCTCCTATGAATTCCCTTTGGAGGATATGCCTTGCTTATTCAAATCTAAATTCCTGTGCTTTGAAGGTATTCCTAATGACAGATTTTTTTCTAGATTTATTATTATGTGACTTTCAATTATTGTAGATAAGTACATTCTCTGTAAATTTATTGCCCTCTAGTGGCTATAGTTACCACAAGAAGGATATAGGAATGAAATTGGAAGAATGTATATTGTGTATGTGTTTGTAGAATATGATAGGGTGACTGGAGAAATGTGTGAAATAAATGGAAGGAAAAATAAAGCAGTATTTTAGAATATCTGAAGAGGAATAAATTGGAATTATGTTTGATATTGTAATGTTGTTCATTAAATTTTAATAAGTATATTATACTGAAAGTATTTAAAAATTTGTATGCCATATTGAGACATCTTACAGAAATAATTCTCTGAGTAATACAATTATATATATCTTCTCTGTATATATAAATTCCTTTTGCTGAAATAAAGGTAGCATCAATACTTTATTTGGAAGTAACATGATAAATAGCAAGATCAGCATAGAAACAGGTACACAAATTCTCCTTCTCTAATCATTATTTATTAATTCTCCTTCTCTAATCATTATTTATTAAGATATTTGTAGGGTGATCCTCAAATGAGTTGTATATGAGATTAAAGTAGTAAGGTTTACTAAATTATCCCAGACCAAGTTCCAGAACTGGAATTTAACATAGACCTTACATTGTTGCTGTTCTGCACCTCCCTATGTAAATCATAATTTTTCAAACAAATATTTCATCATATTAAATTTTGACTTTGTCCTAGTCTCTGGTAGATAAGCAAAGACTTGAAACATGTGGCTTCTGCTTCAAGGGTCTTAAATATCACTTGAGAGTTTGAATTCATACTTTTGAAATAGTAATTATACCTGAAGGTAGTATTTTTCTTTAAACAAAGATGTATATAGTGCAAAATAAGCTGTATATATTGCAAACTTCCTAGGATGCCTTGCTCACTTTTTAAAAATCAGTCTCAGTCCTACCAATTTTTCAAGTTCCAATGCAGATTTTGTTTATATAGAGCCTTCCTTGACAGCTACCACCCAAGTAGACTTCTCTTTTTCCTCCTAATTTGTATATAGGTCCTTCTTGACTCTACAGTTCTTTGCACAGTTTATCAAGTGTTGCCTCGTGCATTTCCAAACATACTATAGTTTTAAGTTGCTGTTCAAATGATGTTGTCATTATTTAACTTATCTCATGTTTGTGAACTATTTCACAGTTTAGAGTTTTGAACTTCAAGTGTTGGGAAGCTGTTAAGATCTAATTTTTTCAAAATTTGAATCTTCACTTGAAAGCTCAAATTTTTATGTGTATATATGTATGTGTGTGTGTATACATATACATATATATATATTTAAATTGTAGATGGACATAATACCTGTTTTATTTATTTTTATGTGGTGCTGAGGATTGAACCCAGTGCCTCCCATGTGCTTAGCAAATACTGTACTGCTGAACCCACAACCCCAACCCCGAAAGCTCAAATTTTATCATTGGCAACAAGTACTTTTTGTTGTTTTACTTTAAATGACAGATTTACTTGGTTCATTTTTGAGAAAATATCTGTCACATACTCAAGTCCTAGTAATGCTAGGTTTTCTGTCAGTTCTTTCAAGTACATATGGTGTTCCTTGAAAAAAGAGTTGAACCTTAATTAACTTGCAGTTTAGTCACAAAGTACTTTTTCTTTCTCTTTCTTTCTTAATCTTTATTTTGTGACTTCTATAATGATTTAGCAACTCTTTCTGGCAGTGCTGGGAATTGAACTCAGGTCTTCACACATGCTTGGCAAATGCTCTACCACTGAGCTACATTCTTACCACACAAAGTGCTTTTTTCTTGGGATAATCATTATTCTTTGATATTCAGGGAAGTGCTTCATGTGTATTTCTCATTTTTTCACAAATATATTAAAAAGATGTACTCCAGGGTGGAAATTTAATGAGATTAATAATCTTTAATGTTTCATCAAGGTTTTCAGTAGTTTGGTGGGGAATACTCTTGGCCTATAAAAGAGAGAGCTGTCTAAGAGAGAAAAAAGGATTGTTGAAGGCCCAGCTAAAATTGGACATTTAGGAATTATACTGGTATCAAGTTATTGGCCTTCTAGTATCTCTCAGCTGTGGAGTGCAGTACATCTTGATCTTGATACCCAGATTTAGGTTTTAATGAATGATTTTCTTGGATACCAATGGGGTACATTCTGAAGAGTGAGGAGAGTAGAAAGAAACAGAAACCAAGGAGCTAGTGTAGGCTTCTAAACTGATGAAATCATAGTCTCAATCTTTTCAGTGAGGTTAGAGAGCAGATAAAGGGGTAGTTAAGGTGTGAGAAAGCTGGTAGGATATGTAAATGTGATTAGTGTGTGAAATATGGAAATTTTCCTATTTTAATTAAAAATTTTAAATATAATAGCTTTGTGAAAGAAGTATTATAATCTCCATTTAGTGGGTAGATAAAATGAAATGGGGCTGGGGAGATAGCTCAGTTGGTAGAGTGCTTGCCTCGCAAGCACAAGGCCCTGGGTTCAATCCCCAGCACTGCAAAAAAAAAAAAAAAAAAAATGAAATGGATATTTAAAGAACTGCATTATTTGTTAAGATGGTATAGTCTGTTAATAGTGGCACTGAGATATGAACTCAGGCCAGTCCATGTTCTCTCCTAGATACCAAAAAAATAACCTTTTGTATTTACACCTTGACTCTGTGTATGTACAGTAGTGGCTAGCAAAAGTAAGAGATGTACAAACCATATAATCTCATAATTATTACAATGTGATTCCTCCAAGTTTTCTGGGAAGTAAGGAAAGAGCAGATTTCATTAAAAAAATTTTTTTTTTCTCATCCACTTTTTTGGGTAGTGATACAGATTAATGAGAGTAATCTACAAAGTTGTCACAAGGGATGAACGTACAATTAACAGAAAGACCACCATGGCAGATAGAGACAAAGGATGTTATTCTTTTAATATAAATAAAAATTCCCATTGACTTTTCTCATATGGTTCTATCCTTTCCACCATGCTTGTAACTAGATGCATATATTAGGAGTGCTCCAGAACAGTAGTGCTGACTTAGTGATCTGGGATTTGATTTCCCAGTTATTTTCTTAGGTATACCATCCATGCCCAGTCTCCAGCCATGCTTGAAACCTATTCTTGCTTAGGCCAGCTAAAAAGGGGAAAAAAAGTGTGGGAGTGAGCTTGAATAATTTAGAACAGACTTGCTCCTGCTTAAGTAGCAATACATTAATATTGTATTTTTCAATGATTGTTTTGTAGAACATACATTTGAAGTGTCATCACCTGAGGAGTATGAAGAACTTAAAGATGGCATTCAATAGGAAATGAAAGTGATTAAGTTGGAAATTTGCAGTTAATTGAGAATTGTTTCTTTGATGGTGTTAAGGCTGACTTCATTTGTTTATGTACTTTGTCTCATCAGATACTTCGTTTTATCATTCCTGAGATAGAATAAGAGGTATTTGGAGTAACAGATATTCAAGGAAGAATTTTGTAATAAAAAGAGCTCTTAAAAATACTGGATTTGTTTAATAGCAGGGGATTAACTAAATTTGTTAGTTTTGATATAACTCTTTTTTAGGTTTTTAAAGAGAAAAATAGTATCATTTTATTAAATATCTATTAACTATACTCTTCTACCAAATGCACATATTTAGTTCCTTACCACCAAAACCAAATGGATTCTGTTTAAATACAGTTTTGATTTTTTTTTTTTTTTTTACTGTCTTTCATGTTTGTTTTCCCATTGCTCAGCATAATGAAAAGGTTAAGGAAAGAACTGTTAGAGTTGGTCTGAGAACAGTAGTGAAAATGTCTGATGATTTCTTGAATTAAGTGAAAGAAAAAAAATCAAACTGAGGAATTTACTTCTAAATAATTCAATGTTTATTACCCCTTTAAAAAAAGATGTACAAATATTTTGTGTATTTTGGAAAGATTTGTGTCAAAAGTGATTTGAAACAATTGGAGGCACTAAAAGGATGGCAGTTTTCTGGAAATTCAATGATGATCTCTGTTGTCGTCATCTCCCCGCCCTGGTTCTGGGACTTGAGTTTGTGCACTCAACCACTGAGCCACATCCCCAGCCCTTTTTTTGGATTTTATTTAGAGACAGGGTCTAACTGAGTTGCTTAGTGCCTTGCTGTTGCTGAAGCTGGCTTTGAACTTCCGATCTTCCTGCCTTAGTCTCCCCAGGTGCTGGAATTACAGGTATGTGCCACTCCACCTGACATAATCTCTGTTTTGAGAATAAATTAGGAATTACTTTAGACTGAAGAAAAAGCCTCCCTCTCTTTGTGTTGTCACACACTTACTTTTAAAGAAAGAATTCCTGTAGATATTTTCTTTCTTTTTTTAGTTGTCAATGGATTTTTTATTTTATTTATTTATTTATTTATATGTGGTGCTGAGGATCGAACCCAGGGCCTCAGACATGCCAGGCCACAACTCCAGCCCCCTGTAGATGTTTTCAAACATGGAGAAATTAATTTTGATAACTGATGTTTTTTAAAATAATGTTATTTTTTAATTAAAGAATGTTTTCCTTAACTTTGCTATGTTCTCCAACTGATCTTCCCCTCCCCATGCACTTTTAAAATTTTTGGTGCTGGGCGTCTAACCCAGAGACTTTTATTTGCTAGTGCCCACCCCTGCACCTTCTTTTCAGAAGCAGCAATTTAATAGGTGAAATAAATGGTACAATCCAGGGTGAAAACTGACATTGATGGCAGTGGGGTTTGCTCTTTTCAATGCATAATAAAAATACTTTATAGCTTTTCTCCATTGCTAATCACATGGCACCACCTTTTTCACAAGCAAGTATACTCCTAATCCAATGTGATTTCTTTATTAAAAACAAAAATAAAAAAAGTAGTTAATTCGTGTCCTGCATATAGGATGCTGGAGCATAATTGGTATCCACATCTATTGAGTGAAAACCAAGTTTATATTTTTAAAAATAATAAAACAGAACAAAACAACGCTGAAAAAAAGAAAGGAATCTGTGGCCTCTTTTCTGCCCAATTAATAATGAAATTTGGTTGAGAAGTTCTGGTAGTAATGAAAGTTGAGTAGTACTGCATCTGGCACACTTATATCACCTTCTGTCTGCCAGTCGGCTCTGTAGGGCTCAGTAGAAACAGGCACCACTTCTTGGACAATTCCTTGCAAGCATTTCATCCAAGGGTGAAGGAGTGGGAGTGGTGTAGAGTATAAGTATCTTAATTTAGACTAGGAGGCCAGAAATCTGAAATCAAGGTGTTGGCTATGCTGCACTCCTTCCGGAAGCTCCAATGGATAATCCATTCTTTGCCTATTCCAGCTTTTGGTGGCTGCCTGCAGTCCTTAGTTTTCCTTTTTTTTTTTTTTTTTTTTTTTTGCGGTGCTGGGGATTGAACCCAGGGCCTTGTGCTTGCGAGGCAGGCACTCTCCAACTGAGTTGTATCCCCAGCCCCTTAGTTTTCCTTTTGTTGTAGTTACATCACTCTAGTCTGACTGCATCTTCACATACATTCTCCTCCGAGTGTCTGTGTCTTTTCCTTTGTCATAAATTTCTCTTTGCCTTTCTCTTGTTAGGACACTTCCCACTCAGATAATCCTTCATTCTTCAAAGGCCATTTTTTTCCCCCCAAATAAGGTTACATTTAGAGGCTCTGGGGATTAAAACAAGGAAATATCTTGTGGAGGTTCCCATTCAACCCACTTTACTCCCTATAATCTGTTCTCTTTCAGATTATTTATCTGAAAGTGCATGTGTGTGTGTGTGTGTGTGTGTGTGTGTGTGTATGGAATTTAAGATTAATAATAATTGATTGAAAAATGAGTGATTACTATATTACATGAAATTTACTGTTGTAATCATTTTAAAGTATATAGTTCCTTGGCATTAAGTGCATTTACACAGTTCTGCAACTGTCATCAATGTTAATTTTCAGAAAATTTTTTTATCATCCCAAACTGAAACTCTGTGCCAATTAATCAATAATTTTCCATATCCTCTTGCCCCAGCACCTGGTAGCCACTATTCTGTTTTCTGTCTTGATGAGTTTGACTCTTATGCCTGATTTGAGTAGAATCATACAATATTTGTTCTTTTGTGTGTGGCTTTTTTTTTTAAGCCTCATGATTTCATGTTCATCCATGTTGTAGCGTGTATCAATTTCCTTCTTTATAAAGGTTAAATAACATTTCATTGTGTGTCTGTATTTTGATTATTCATTCATCTGCTGATGGATATTTGGGTTTCTTCCACCTTTTATATATTGTTAGTATTGCTACTATGAACATGAGTATGCATTCATCTCTTCAAGACTCTCCTGTTAGTTGTTTTGCCTCTATTCCTAAGGTGGAAATGCGGGATCATTTGGTAAATCTTTGTTAAATTATTTGAGGAATCTCCATCCTGTTTTGCACAGCAACTGTACCATTTTACATTCTCACCAGCAATGTCTTTCAGTTTTTCCATGTCCTTGCCAACACTTTTATTTTCTGTTTTTATCTTTGATGATAGTTGTAATGAGTGTAAAGTGGTATCTTATTGTGAGTTTGATTTGCATTTCCCCATTTCCCAGATGACTTGTGATATTGAGGTTTTTTTTTCTTTTTTTTTCCCATGCCAGTACTGGGGATCCAACCTAGGGCCTTATGCATGCTAGGCAAGTGGTCTGCCACTGAGCTACAACATCTACAGAGCCCTTCGCCTGTTTTAGTTTTTTTTTTTTTTTTTTGCTCTGTGTGTGTGTGTGTGTGTGTGTGTGTGTGTGTGTGTGTGTAGTTTCTGGTTTCATTTTTATTGACTTCTCTCTAGTATTGTCTGTATTTTTCTTATTTCTGATATAAGTCTCTTAGACCTTTGACCTTCTTACTGCCTTTCTTTATTCTTTTAGTTGTCCCTCCTATCATTTTCAGCACCCCAATTTTAATACTTAGTCTAAGTTCATTTGTATTTCTTCCTTTGTAATCAGTCCATGGAGAGGTCTTTGAATACCTCTGTATTTATATGTAAATCATTGCTTATCTACCAAGTAGAGAATTGTTTACTTGTATTTAATCATGTATGTATACTTTTTGCAGTAGATATATTCTAAAGAAGTTGTGTAAATATCAGTAGTTTTAAGTAGCATTTAAAATTCTTTGGATTTAAAAAAGGTTTAATGAATTCTTTGGCAATACCAATAATACTTTTGAAAGTTATCTTTCATGTAAATATATATTCTGATGGTGGGACATACTCATCAGTAATATAAAATTTAATCATTAATATGAAAATGTTTTTGATTCAGTATTAATGTTAAAATTGAAGAAAAGCATATTCCAATGTGGAGCCAGAGAATTCATCCTTGAGACCAGTTGGAGAGTATATCTTGCTCTCCTACTTTGTTGCTTTACCCCAGAGAAGCCAAAGGTCATCAAGATATGAATGTTTGCTTTTTGAGGAAAAGTACCTTGGAATTGCCCTCTCATATTTTTACTTCTTCTCCCCTTCCCTTTATTTCCTTCTGCACATATTTAGAGCATATTTATCATGTACCATTTAGTTGGTCTTCAGGTAAGTAGTGGAAAGCAGAGCAGACATATTCCCTGTATTCTTGGAACTTCTGATCTAGTGATAACTAGAATTCTAAGGCTATAATTATTTAACTTTCTATTTTTGGGGGGGTGGGGAGGGAAGAGGTAGATAAATACTATTAATATCACTGTACACTGTAACTACTTTGATTCAGTTTTAGGTATGCATGTACATAATAATATGGGTATATAGATAAGAATTTTGTTATTTTGTCATTGTGTAGTGTCCCTGCTGAGTCTTCACTTTTTGTAGTTGTATACTTGCCCAAGTCCACTGCCACTGTCTAAAAATAAGTGGAAAATACCACAAATAAATAATTCAAAATGTTTAAATTGTACCCTGAGTAGTGAGGTGAAGTCTCACAGTCCTGTCTGATTGTATATTATCCCTTAGTTTAGCATATCCACCCTGTCTGTGCTTCACTTAGTAAGTTGTCTTGGTTACCAGATTGACTGTGAGGTATCACAGTGCTTGTGTGAGTCCTTACTTAGTAACCCACCTCTGGGTCACAGTGCTACCTCTTTCGACTTGATTCATTTCTTTATGTAGGCACTACAGGGTGAGAATAGTATAATAGGATATTTTGAAAGAGAGAGCACATTCACATAATTTTGATTATAGTATATTGTTATAAAGGGTGTATTTTATTATTGTTCTTACTCTTCTGAGGTGCCTTATTTGTAAGTTAAACTTTATCATGGGTATGTATGTACAGGAAACAACAATATGTATAGGAGTTGATGCTATTCAGTTTCAAGCATCCACTGCGAGTCTTGGAACATATCCCCATAGATAATTGGGGAATACTATATATGCCACTTGCTTTTTTCCTTAAACATATTATCTTATTTTTCTCCCTTTTCTTTTCACTGCCTCTTTTGTTTTCTCATCCCCTGACAGGGAGTATAGGCATATGCTCATTCCTTGGCCACCTCTCTAGCTTGATTTTCTTTCCATGTGCTTTACTTTGTTTTCATATTTTCTTTCTTCTTCCCTCTACTTTTCCTACATTTTTCTACCTGATTATTTTAAGTGATACCTTGATATTGTTAATGATACTTTCAGAGCAGAGCTAGCGAGGGATCCAGAAGAATGGGACATATTGGATCATTGGAGAATTCTAATACTACTGAAAGTAGTTTATATGTTTTTTTTTTAAATCATATTTGTAAGAGTTCTGCTGTGTGGTCCTGTTACACATGGGATTTAAGGCATTCTAGCCCCTGAATTGGGGATTAAGGCTTATTATATTGACAGTTTTACCTTATTTCTGTCCATCAGAATTATTCTTGAAGAGATGAACAAGCAAGGAACAGCATAAACAGATCTGAATTTCACTTGATTGAACCTTCTGGGGGTCATCCTTGGGGTTTACACAGGAAAGAGGAATTCCCATTCTTAATATGTATTCAAACTTTGCTGTTGGTGTTGCCAAGTGTTCTGTAAATATGATTAGTTTGGTAACTATTGAGAAAGCAGTCATCATTTTCCTACTGACATAAATTGTATGAATATGAATTGTAGTTTTGAAGATATGTTTCCATTAAGTATTGCTTACAATAGTAATTTTTGGGAAAGAATTACACCATAATCCATCTTTTTAAGATTTTTAATGTGAAATACTGAAAAGCGAATATTTCTTTGTATTTGGGGAGTTTAAAGAAGACAATTTAAATTGAATTCTAATGATTGAAAGATGGCATTTACAGTTCAGATTTTTGGATTGTGTTCCAAAGTATGAAATTATTTCACATTGTGATGCATTATACATATGCATGGATACAAACTGAAACAAAATATACATGAAACTGTACTCACTTTTACCATTGTCATCTACTGAGATTTCTATCCTATCATAATATTTTCTTCCTCTTTTCTGTTTCATGCTTTTTTTTTTTCCTTCCTTTTGTACTGGGGATTGAACCCATGCACTTACACTTGCTAGGTAAGCACTATACCACTGAGCTACATCCCCAAGTCCTTTTCTAAAAATTTTTGAGAGAGGGTCTTGCTAAGTTGCTCAGGCTGGCCTTGAATTTGCGATTGCCCTCCCTTCTCTTCCAAGTAGCTGGGATTATAGACATGTGCCACCAAGCTTTACTCTGTAGCCAGGCTTGGTGGCATATACCTATAATCCCAGAAACTCAGGAGGCTAAGGCAGGAGAATTGCAAGTTTGAGATGAGTCTCAGCAATTTAGGCCCTAAGCAACTTTTTGATATGCTGTCTTAAATATAAAAAGGGATGGGGATGTGGCTCAGTGGTTAAGCTCAATTCCCAGTATCTAAAAAAGGATGGTACACATTTATTAAATGGATTTTATGACCAAGTAATGGTTTATAAGTCAAATTTGTAGGCAAGAATCCCTGAATTAGGCCTTTGAAATCTGAATTTTCCCAATGCCAGAATACTTTTATTGTTACTACAGAGTAGTGATTTGACCTGGGTTTTGAGACTTTTGAGTCCTGAGTCAGTTTTGTTGTCTGTGAATTGTGTATTGGATCCTCATGCATCTACTTCACACAGTTGCTTCTGAAGATCAAATAAAATAATGTGTATGAGCAATAGGCATAAATTATTATATATTGTAGGAATACTTGATAACATGAAGTTAATTTTCAAGTTGTATACTGAGACTTTTATTAAATTCAAATTCTTGAAGACGATATCTTTTTAATATTCACCATTGTTACTTAAGGAATTTCTAGCTATGGGAAGGAACAAGCAATTATTTATCATCATCTGACATTGCTTTGCAGTATCCAGAAGGATGGTGGGTGAACCTTGCACAGTACATCCAAGTATTCCTTTCACATCTGAACTGCTTAGTGTCATTCTTTTGCCAGCCAAGGGAGGTTACTGAATATGGCTACTGAGATGACTTCTGAAGATTTTACTAGAAACAATATAGAAATAGTAAGTAATATGGTGTAGTGATAAACCAATACTTCTTACTTCCTCATTTTTACTTATATACTGTTGAGTGATGGAAACTGTGATTCACAACAGGGTAGAATGGGTTCTATCTGGGACAGTAAATTCAGTCATTGGATCCAAGAAACTGCACTTAGACATTGGTGTTTGTGCAGCTGTGCTTTTTTTTGGCAAGATGCCTCATAGTTTTCATCAAATGAAAATAGTGACTCTTTGAAACAAGGATATCTTGACCCAAAATGATTGACTCTCATTGATAATAGAGGATTATTATCACACTCTCAAGAGGATTTCTTGTTACAAATTTAGAATATTGTTTTGTTTACTATTTACATTGTCATAGTAGATGACATTTCTACATTTTAATCTGGAATCAATAGGTATATATGTATATGACATCCACTATCTTCCTTCTTCTCTCATACTCTTTATTTCTGGAAAGGCTAGTTTTAGGTAAGTCTAGTTGCTTTCAGAAGTTCCTCATTTGACTGCTTAAAAACCTCTCTGAATTCTCATATCCCTTTTAGCTTTTTTTATGGCACTTTTTACCTTACTAGATATTATAATAGTTTATTTGATGCATTTGTCTTATTTTTCCTATTAGATCTGAGTTTTAAATGCATGCATGTTTCATATTTGTATCTAATTGAACCTAGCAGGGTGACTTAAACAAAAGTATCTGATAAATATTTTTGTTGAGTATATGCTTGATTCCCTTTTCTATCTCAAAGACACTTTTGTTGTGTTGAAGTCTGGAAAGCTCACATTATTCTTTCTTAAAATAATAAATGTTGTACTTTGACTTAGAATAAGAGCCACTGAAAACAACTAAAAAATGAAAGTAATTAAATGCTAATTAAATACAACTTGAAAGGCCTATCATCCCTTATATCTTGCCTTTCAACCTTTTACTTAATTCAATTTATTTATTTAAAATTTAAAATTTAAATTGAGATAATTCATATTCTTTATTTTATTTTTCCGGTGCTTTAGATCATGTTTCCTTATTTTTAATTTTTTTTTTGAGGTGTTGGGGATTGAACCCAGGGTTTCAAGAATGCTAGGCAAGTACTTCACCACTGAGCTATATCCCTAGCCCTTTTTAAAAAAAAAAAAAAAAAATTATTTTGAGACAGTCTTGCTAAGTTTCCCAGGCTGACCTTGAACTTGTGATCCTCTTACTCCAGCCTCCCAAATAGCTGGAATTGCAGATGTGCATCACTGTGCCTGGCCTGTTCTTTTATTGAAGATGATCAGAAAGAAGATTAGTGAGCCCCCTTAGTGTTAGCCTCTGGACACAGTAGCTTTGGTTTACTAATGGGATTTAATTGTTAGCCTTATTGAAGATTTATTTCTTAAAAACAAGTGTGTAGGGTTACCATATTGATCATTGTAGGTATTGTTTTGTTTTGAATAGTCATAGTAACTTTATGTTAGAAATCTAAGCTAGCATTTATTTTAGAAGAAATAAATAACCAGGAGTGTGTAGGTTGGGAGGTTGGGAGGTATGCTGAGAGTAGGTGTTGATTCTGTAATTTCAAGTGTATAACATTTGAAAATTTATAATATTTTTGGAGGAAATGCTGTTTCTATCAAATTCAGTTTTTGAAATTATGCCTAGATAGATATATTTTTTAAAAATGTAGATAAGACATACGTAAGTATTCATTTTAATTAAATTCCCACAAAATAGAATTCTTCAACTGTCCTACAGGACTTT
Organism: Glaucomys volans; assembly: GCA_020662805.1. Classification (NCBI taxonomy): domain Eukaryota; kingdom Metazoa; phylum Chordata; class Mammalia; order Rodentia; family Sciuridae; genus Glaucomys; species Glaucomys volans. Next base: position 102,658 of record JAJEJO010048038.1, read on the forward strand.
GTTAATCAAAGATGCATTATTTCATTATGTCAACTTAAGTTGTATGTGTGTTGCTGTGGATCATACTCAGGGCCGCACATGTGCTCGACATGTACTCTACCAGTGAGCTATATCCCCAGCTCTAGTTTCGTTTTAAATATAACTTTTACATGAATAAAGCCATCTTCATTACATCTGGGATCATTTAAATAGCATAATTACATGAAATTTTACTATGTAATAAAAGGTAAAGAATAAATGATCAGAGGTGACTTTATAAGCACTGCAGTAAGTGACTTAAAAATTGAAGGTCACCATTTTAATTGGAAGACTTGTGAATCTCTTAAATTCTGTAATCGAATGAATGATATCAAAGGAAGACATAATATAACAATTGTGGCCTATACTGAACATATGTTCCTCTTAATAAGTTACATTATGAACTTTAAGGACTTGTATGTAGTTAGTACATTTTGGTTCATTTGATACCCACAGTTTTTCTTAATTTTTATTAGTGAGTTGTTACAGTGGTTAACAAGAAGTACACAGATTTAAGTTGCAATAGTTTTCCCAGGGTTATATGATCTAACTTCACAGACTTCTTGAACATATGTAGATGCTTTTCTATTTTGCTTTAGTTATGACATACAATTGATATAGGCAAGCATGAAAGCTTGGGCAAATTTTCCTTGCTTTTTCTGGATCTTGCTCAGGTTCTGTGGTATTTATGTAAAGCACAATTTTGTTACTTGGGAATGCATGTTGAAATTATCATGTGCTCTATTTTGCTGGAGGCCCATTGGCACTGCCACAAAGGTAATACACTGCCAGTAGGCCATTTCCTTGTCGGCTGCATTTACAATTTAATAGAAATATTACATGACTTTTTAAACAAGTGTTTTGGCAGGGAGGAAATGGCAGATTCCATACAAACAAGCATAGCTTCCTTTCCTTAACCACACTCCAGCTACTCAAGAAATTGTAGTTGGTTTCAAATTTGGGGGTTTAGGGGTAGAATGGGAAGTCAGGTTAAAACAGTAATGACATCGATGTTTACTATAAAATAGTTATGTATTTTTAACTGCTGGATTTTATTACTAATACAGTTCAGTGAATGACAACCAGTATATTTCTGCATTAGAAGTAGGATTATTTTTATGCCGTTCATCCATCTGGAAATACCTGGTTTTGATTGGTTGAAAAGGTCAGGACCACCAGTCATATTCTAGGATGGTAACATTGCTTTTCATAATTTTTTGTTTTGTAGTTTTGACTTTGCTGTGTAATTGGTCCTTCATGACTTTTGCCTAAGCATTACTTCTTTTATATCAACTGTGATTTTGTCTTGAAGATACATCAATTTGGGAGGTAGAGAATATAGAAAACAAATTTGGTAGACTTGACACTAGCATAAAGCATTAATGGAACTCCCATCACATCTTTTGGTCAGTCTCTTTTTGTTCTTAATTATTTATTTCAAAATATAAAAGTTCATGTTTTCAATTCTTTTGGAAGTTATTCCATCATCTTCCTTTCTTTAGTTTTCTGGATTTTAAATCATTTGTAGTTTGGATAAAATCTGCCTTTAAAATTTTTTTTTTTTAGTTGTAGATGGACACAATACCTTTATTTTATTTTATTTTATTTTATTTTATTTTATTTTATTTTATTTTATTTTATTTTATTTTATTTTATTTTATTTT
>JAJEJO010048038.1:104349-173457 GCA_020662805.1 Glaucomys volans
TTATTTTATTTTATTTTATTTTATTTTATTTTATTTTATTTTATTTTTTATGTGATGCTGAGGATGGAACTTAGTGTCTCATGCATGCTAGGCAAGTGCTCTACCACTAAGCCACAATCACAGCCCTAAAAATTCTGCCTTCTTTAATTCTGAAGTATTTTAGACTTTTGGAAACTGTCTACCAGGAAAAAACAGTGCTTTATTTTTCAACCTTTACTATGGTCACATTCTACTTTCTAGTATAGATCCTAACTTTTTCTTCTGTAGGGAAAGAGGACAATTTATAGTTAATCTTTTCTGCTTTTCTTTTCTTATTGCTTCTGACTTCTTAGCCAACTTACCTGACAGCTGTAGTAAGTTATGCTGCTGTGGTGTGGTAGAGATTGGCATGGGGTGTGTTCTTATAGCGATCATAGCATTGGCTTTTGTTATTTTCCATGTTTCAGTTTGTTGGTAATGGACATATGGACATCATATGTTTCACAGAGTACTGTACAAAGCCAATTTGAACTGTTTCCATTTGCCTCAAGTCCAATCATGATATTTATTTTTCCATGGCACTTACCCAGATTATCCGTACCTCCTGCTTAGTTTATGTCACTGCCACCATGGCCTGTATTTCTTCTGATTGCCTCCATTTTTTCACAGTATCTAATTGCCTTTTCCCCTTAGCTTTCTTTGCATAGCATTGATTGATGTTTACAAAAGATCCCAAGATCTTTTAGATAACAGATACTCAGGTGCATAATATTATGACATTCAGCTGCTATTTTGTTTATACACTAGGAAAATTTTATATCCAGTCTCAGACTGGAATTGAATATTCTAGTGAAAAAATTAGAAGAGTAACAATATGGTTTTAGATGGTATTGCTTACTTTTTAGTATCAGCAATATTAGCAATCTGATATTTACTGAATGCCTACTATATGTTAGACACAGTTCTAGTTGCTAGGGAAGAAATGAGATAAGGAAAAGACGAGGATGTCTCTTTACTGAGTTGATATACTATTGAAGGAGAGAGATAGAATGTAGAAAAGAAATAAATTACAGCCCCTAATATGTAAGTAGTAGTATTACAGTAGTTAAGATCATCAGATTGAGGCAGGAAACTGCAGGGTGGGGTGTAGTGTTGATGGATTTCCAGTGAAGGTGACACTTGAATAAAAACCTTAAGGAAATGAGAATATCTAAGTGCAGTATGTGCTGCTTCTCCAGTGGCACTCAAGTGAGAGCGTGCCTTGGACTTCTGGTGCAGAACATAAAGTCTAGAAGGTTACAATCAGTGCTTAGACTTTTATTGTAAATGAGTTGAAAAGTCATTGAGATTTCTGAGTAGAGGAGTTTCTGACCTGAGCATAGCCTGAAGGGTAAAGTGGGGATCCTGTAGAATAGTTTGGAAAATTTTGCATAAACCTGCAGGAGATGATAGTTTCTTGGATAAGAATAGCAATGAAAACAGTAAGAAGTCATTGGATTCTGATGTATTATGAAAGTGATTAACAAGATTTATTGATGGATCAGGCACATGAGAATACTCATGATACAAAAACTCACTCTGCTGTTTTAGTGGTTTTTCTTCTCTGTCAAAATTTAGGTGGAAAGGCAGGAATTTAATGGAGTATTATAGTTTATTCTTCCAGAAAACCCAACTCTAAGTGCAATGCATGTTTGTTGTAGGAAGGAAGGAAAGATGTAAAGGAAAAAAGCAAAGTATAAGGAAGGAAAATAAAATTTGCTTGTACTACTAAGAAATTTACAGATAACATTTTAATATATAGTCTTTCTTTTTGTTGTATTTACCACATCCATCATATTTTCTAACCAAAACTGGAATTATGAGATTATATTACTTTATAATTTTTGTTCATTTAACACTATCTTTTTATCACTTCCCGATACCTTAAGTTTTTGATCCTTAAAATGTTTTAAAAATGACTTAAATAATTTCATTTCATAAACACTAAGTTTTTATGATCAAGCTTTAAAAGGAATAGTTTCTTTGAGGCAGAAGAGAACAATTTAGGTGAAGTCATTACTAGTCATTAGTCCTAATGTGTGTAAAAATGCCCTGGTTTTATGTTTCATTCTCATAAGTTTTTTATTTTATCATAAATAAACTTTTGGAGAAGATAAGTATTCTGGATGACATCTTTTAAATTAAGGTATAACATATCAATTTGGTATGGATTTCATTTTTCTGTTTCATAAATACTATTTCTACATGAAATTTAAAGAACTATTAGAGGGAATTATTGTTTTAGCTTTAAGAAATTGATATGTACATTGCAATGTATACATTCTATCTTTAACTTTGCATCAGTAAGCAATCTTAACCAACTGAATGATTGCATCAAGCCTAAATAATTAACCATATCAGAAAACATGCAATTAATAATGAACAGATTGTTAGATACTTCCTTCTAGCAGTATAGTCATTTTACAGAGAAAACATTCTGAATGTTTTTTCATTTAAAATGTATTTCACCTGCCAAAAAACACAAATGTGGTTTTGTTGACCTTGAACACTAGTACATACATGTACAGTAGGGAAGCATTCCTCTATTGTTAGCTACTTATTTACTAGAGTAGAATTATTTTCCCACTACCTGACTCCTCCTGGTACCTCTCATACTGATGGTATTCTGCATTTATTTAAAAACATTTTGCAAAATTTCAAGAACTTTCTGAAAAGTTGCTCAGAGATAGGAAAGAAAGGGAAGAAGGACAGTGTAACAATAATTACCCATATTTGTAGATTTGGAGGAGAGAGGTAAAAGAGGTCAGAAAGAGAAGAGTTAGGAGAATCTTGTCTTAGGCAGGGAATCTTGTCTTAGGCAAAAGACTTAAGGGACTTGTGATGGATGACCATTGGATTAAAGGGCAGTAATTTGCTAGGCAATAATTGGTTTAGAAGTGCTGGCTAACTTTATTTTTATTTTTATTTTTTTTTGAACCGGGGATTGAACTCAGGGGCACTTGGCCACTGAGCCACATCCCCAGCCCTATTTTGTATTTTTATTTAGAGACAGGGTCTCACTGAGTTGCTTAGGGCCTCGATAAGTTGCTGAGGCTGACTTTGAACTCGTGATCCTCCTAACTCAGCCTCCCGAGTCACTTGGATTACAGGCGTGCGCCACCACGCCTGGCTCTGGCTAACTTTAGTGGTAGTGTTTTTGCTTACAGAGTAAATAGAAGCCTCTTAGCAATTATGCTCAGACCTGCTTTAAAAAAATTTAAGAGTGGAACTGATTATTGAATGACTTTACCCAACTTTAAAAAATTTACAGTAAAATATACATAAGATTTACCCTCTTAACTGTTTTTAGATGGCATTGAGTGCATTCATATTATTCTGTAATCATCACCACTGTCCACCTCCAGGAGTTTTCATCATCCCAAAATGAAACTCTGTGCCTATTTAAACAATAATTCTCTATCACTTTTTCCCTCTAGCCTCAGGTAACCACCGATTTTGCTTTCTGCCTCTATAAATTTAACTTTTGTAGTTATCTCATATAAGTAGAGTCATATAATATTTGTCTTTTTATGTCTGAGTTCTTCACATAGCTTAGTGCCTTCTAGGTTTATCCATGTTGTAGTACATTATCAGAATTCATTCCCTTTTAAGGCTGAATAAAAACCCTTTGTGTGTGTGTGTGTGTGTGTGTGTGTATACACGTACACATACACACATATATATATATACATACTATGTTTTGTTTACCTGTTCACCTGTTAGTGGACACTTGGATTGTTTCTACTTTTTAGATACTATGAATAATGCTGCTGTGAGCTTGAGTGTATACGTAGCCATTTTAGTTTATGCTTTTCAGTCTTTTGGGTATATACCAGGAAGTGGAATTGCTGGATTGTATAGCAATTCTATGCTTAGGGTTTTTTTCTTTTTTTTTCAGGACCCACCATATTGTTTTGCATAGCCTACTCCTCTCCCTGTTTTTGACATAAAGAATGCGTAATATTTTTATTAGAAAATTTATAGAACTTACCTGGGTGCAGTGGGGCATACCTGTAATCCTAGCTGTTAGGAGACTGAGGCAGGATAATTGTGTGAATCCAGGAGTTTGAGACCACCTTGGGGAACACAGTGAGACCCTGTTTCAAAAACAAAGCAAAACAATATTTATGTAACTCATGAGATGCAAGATAATCACATCTTGTTTGACTCAAAGATCTTCATAGAAAGAGATAACTGTGTATATTTTCTATAATAATCCTGAATAGTTTTACATTTTTTCCTCATAGTATATACAGTATTTATGCTGTATAAATGCTTATGCTTATTCTTGGTATGTGTTATATAGAATCCGATGAATGTTTTATCTTTCACAAACCAGATAATTCACTTGAACTATTTTTGTTCATAAAGCACTTTATGTATATTTTTCTTCATTTGTTAAACATTTGGTAGTTTTAGGAAGTTTGCCCTTGAATTCTTTTGAAAAAGTAAAGGTTGCACGCATAATGCCCCACTTCTTTGACTGATGTCATCATGTAGTATTTGCAAATTTATTCCAACAATTTAATTTCATATTAATGGGATTTTTCCTTTTTGTTGTTTGTGAGTGTATATTTGAAATATGGTTATTATTCCCAACAGGAACCTTTTGTAACAATTTAATGGAAATTTCTAAGATAAACGTTAGGCATGACAAACAAAACAAAACAAAAAAGTCAGCCACAGAATATGTATTGTTCTCTCTCTCTCTCTTTTTTTAATATGTTGATGGACCTTTATTTTATTCATTTATTTATATGTGGCCCTGAGAATCAAACCCAGTGTCTCACACATGCTAGGCAGGTGCTTTACTACTGAGCCATAACCCCAGCCCCTGAATTGTTCTCTTGCTTTAAACATTTTTCATGGTTTTTCTTTAGAAATATTAGTAGAAAATACCACGTAGTTTCTTTTAATACTTTATAATTTGAAGTGAAGGATTTTCAGACCTGATCTCTTGGTTGCTGTAATTGTTGGGAACTGACTATGATCTCTTCTTATTGACACATTCTCTGTAAACTAGGATGCTTCAAGTTTAGTATATGGAAATATTTTTTCTTCTTATACTTTTTTTGCCTAAAAAAGAAAAATGAATTTGTTGATACCTCGTAGCCAGAGATTTTGCTTTATGATTTTATGTCCTTTTTAAAATTTGCTTTTCTCACCCTGATGCCGTTCTCATTTCCCATTTTTGTGTTCTCTTTTGAAGAATTTTTCTGAAATTTTGTTTCATCACAAATTGAATCTTCCATTATGTTTTAAAAATACATGTGAGTCTTTTCATGGCATTTTACATATTACATTATTTAAACATCTTAGTGTAAGTTAAATTCATAAAATAGTTCTTTGATTGTCATTTTGTACACATTTTCTGGATGATTTTGCTCTTTTTTTCCAGATAGTTTAACACATAAACATTGTATTTCATAAATAACATAACTTGGATAAAATGCTGCAGTAAATATACAAATTAATTAATTAGTTGATTAATTAATTAATTAATTTTGGTGCTGAGGACTGAACCCTGAGCCTCTTGGAATCCTGCAGAAGAGATGGTGATGTCTAAATATCATTAGCTTGATGGCATGTAGATGAGAAATTTATGCAGAACAAATTTTGAGTCATAATTACAGTATGATGTCAGATATGCAATAAGATTGAAAATATATTTTGCAAACCACTAAAAAATTTACATCCAAAAATCTCAACATTTGTATCAGAGAAGTTTACCAGTGAGTCCGTAAGCTTTTTATTTTCACATAATATAAAAGAATATTTTATTTCTTGCTATCTTAGAATGTGTACAAATAACCACATTGCTAATTTTTCACATCAATTGTTTCTTGAATGCGTGACATTTTCATTTGTATGCAGCTATAATTAACATTATCTTTTGCTTTGCTCCTCCTGGTGGGAAGCAAAGTACCCCCCACCCTCTGCCAAATGGATTTATACAGTAGTTCTAGGTGCTAAGTTTCCATGTAAGGAGTTGACCTTTGTGTTCATACAATCTGTCTTTAATTGTAGGTAATGTTTCTGAAAGTCAGGCAAATGACAGAAATGTTATGAGAAGGTTCTTAACCCTGAGAACTTTATTATACATTCTTTAGTTTCATTTTTCCTTATTAGTAGTATATTTTTTTAGCAGTTTGCACATGTTCTCTACTAATATTTTTTTTCAAATTTAAACAGTGTTCACTCACTTGAGCTTCCAATTGAACCTTAACATTTTATATTAAATCTAATGATTTCTATTTGTATCTTGATTGTTGGTCTTATCATGAGTCAGGTCTTTCTTTTTTCCATTTCTATTCATTTTTTGTACAATGCAGTGAATACTAATTTTCAAATTATTTGTCAACAAGAGACCTATGAAATGGTTTAAAAAGTTATTTATAAGTACAATTAACTATTAGAGATACACATAGAATAGCTTATGGTTGAAACATCCCAGGAGCTAGAGCTATCTGTGAACATCAGTTTCATCACTGAGTTAATTCTTGTTTGTGAAAGGCATCTTGAATCTGTCCTGCCTTCATGTATCTTTGAAGGGCTAGGCCATAGGCAGAACAGTAGGAGAAAGAAGGTAAGTGATGTAAGGGGAGGAGCAAATTGTTAGACACTTGGGCTATTGGGAATGATACTGTTAGCTTCAGTTGTGTCCTACGTTGCTTGGTTCTGTTAAAAATCCTTTGTTTCTTTATTTCTTAGTTGATTTTGGGATATTCCTTGACTACCTGTGTGAAGCACCTTAAGAGATGGGAAAAAGTGTCTTTTCTCCAATATTTCCACTTTTAAGTTTTGGATAACTGCTGCTTATTTAGTCAAACAAGTATTTTAGATGTATCTGTTTCCCCTGCCATCTTATTCTTTGACTATTTAGGATGTACAAAAGACAAGTCTTTCTCTGTTTCAGCTAACTAGATAAACATCTCTCAAAGTCAGCCAGGGTAGGGTATAGGCTTGTCATTATAATCATCTAGTGAGAGAGGAATCTTGCCTGGTCACAGAACTTCAGGTTATTTTTTGATTAGGTTCCTTTAACAAATCCTGGTTCCAGCAGGAAGAGTTACTTCTAACTCTGGCAGAGCAGTTCATGAGTAGAAATAGATTTGTTGTGTTTTTATTAGATGGGCAGAGAATGTAAGACAAAAAGAATTTAATAAAACCTCAAAGATTTCTAAAATCTGAAGAATTCTTTCCTGATGCAGTGCTGAGGAGATGTCATTAATGAGTTGATGCTAATTTGTATTTAATTTGTCTGTTAATTAGCTATTTGATTGAAAACAAGACATTTTATATAAAATACTGTATACTTACTAAAAAGTAAAAAAAAAAACCAAGTCCTTTGCTTTTAAATGTTTACATGAATCATAAAATTAATTTGGCACGTGTAATTAAGTAGCAGAAACAATTTGAAAGCTGGACACAATTGAAATCTAATTGGAATTAAATGGAAAACATTTATTTCATATTTATAAATGAGGTTTTAATTAAAGTAAAATTGGCTCATCTTTTTTCTTTTTTTGACATGTTTTTGCAAAGGAAATTTGAAACACACTTCAGTTGATGGTTGGCTTTCTCTGACTTTGATTAATCACTTTCAAAGTAAGCAGTAGACCAGTACAGTAATTTGTAATTATACACGTGAGATTATTTGAAACTTTAACTAATGTAACTGTAAAGGAAGTTTTATATTGGCCAACTTTATATAGTGTGTATTTTATGATTCAAACACAAATCTAATCTGAAAAAGATTCTGTTTCTATTATTTTTGCAAATACAATTTAATGGAAGAATTTTTAAAATAGAAATATTAGTTTCAGTGATATTTATCTATTAATACTGAAAACTTTAAACCCTTTTGAAAACTTGCTGATGAAACCCTTATTGTGGTTAAACATTGGAAAGAAACCAACTAATGGAACTGACCATAAGTTATGCTTCCACACTAATGAACCTCTTTGTATTTCCCTAGAGCACTACTAAAAATAAAACTTTGACTTGTCTGAAAGATTTAAAATAACTATGGAATTTGTTTATTTGTGATCAGAATTTAAAAAAGACTTTTTAGTGCAAGATTGAAAATTACAGTTTAAAAAATTTCAAGTGTCAAAACTAATAATTATTTTCTAATTCAATTAATAATCCAGAAGAATGTGTTCCTCATCTTACATATGTATCAGGAATCCTTGCTGGAATAAATGACTTAATCTGTTCTGAAAGATTCTTATATAGTTGTATCATGAACATTGAATTATATGCTGGGTCACCTATTTATGAATCTCTGATATGCTCATTTCTTACATGAAAACTTTTAACAAAATAAAATATTTCATCACTGATACTGTATTAAATAAAATGTCTAGGGACAGGTGTGGTGGTACATACCTGTAATTCCAGCTACTTGGGAGACTGAGGCCGGAGGACTGCAAGTTCAAGTTCAGCTTGGGTAATTTATGGAGGCTTTGCCTCAAAATGAAAAAATGGATAGGGATGTGGCTCAGTGGTAGGGAAACTTTTGAGTTCAATCCTCAGTAACCTCCCCCACACCCCCCAAAAAGAGAAAAGTATCTAATACAGTAGTATATTTTTAAATATTGATTAACATATATTAGGATGCACTTGCTTCGTCTTCTTTAAATGGGAAAAAAGTAATCTTTAGTAGTAGAAGCCAAGTTCTTCCCTCTCTCCCTCTCTCTCCTCCCTCTCTCTCTCTTCCCCCCATCCCTCCCTCCCTCCCTCTCTCTTCCTCCCTTCCTTCCTTCCTTCCTTCCTTCCCCCCATAATACTGCAATAAGAAATAAAAGTTACTGGATTTTTCTTGTAGAGAATACTCCATTTCTTAATACTAATGATTATATCATAATTAGGTTTATGAGGAAAAGTCAAGTGTTACGAATTTAAATTTCTTTTGTGCTGGATTTTTAAGTTTTAAAACAACATGGGCGCAGAACATAGTAAAATCTTTCAGAAAAGTCTGTCAAAAGACTACTTTCTCTCATTTTGATTTGCTTTATATATTCATTCCATTTTCAAAGTGGTGCTGCATATTTAATGAAAGAAAGTTTATTAAAAAGGAAGTGTTGCCAATCAGTCTAAATTTGTTACAGTTAAAATTTGATGGTCTACAGGCAATTTATAATCCTTTTCTTGTTATAAAATATTGTCAATTTTATAGTAGTATCAGTTAGAAAGTTTATGGAAACATTGTTTAAGGTGGTTTAAAATAGAACTAAATCTTTAATTTGAATTTGATGGCACCTGTTTTCATTTTGTTCCCTCGGCAACACCACTGGTCCCAAAATTGCCCATAGACCACCCTGGTTTTAAAGAAGAATGAAATCATTCTGGTTTTTAAAAATTTCATCCTTTTTCTGACTAAATATTTAAGCAGAGTCATAAAACATCTGTCAGAGTTTGTGAACTCTCTTTGGAGCTGAAGAGTTTAGGACATATAATTCAAAGTTTTGCATAAAAATCCCTGAGTAATTTTGGTTTGTCTTTCTTAGTTATGCTAAATTTTTATTAGATTTAGAAATTAGAAAATTGACTGACAGCAACAAAAAATATCTGGATTTAGAAAGTTGCCATGGAAGGCTATGGTTTCTTTTATTCATTTACTGAGTATTGAGGTTAAAAAAAAATGAAAAAGACAGTATATTTTTTTTTTTTTCTGGAAGGTTCTGAGCAATCACAGTATGTGAATTAATGTGAATTAAAGTCAACACTTATCAAGACTTATCAAGAGAGAGGTAAAACTGACAGAAAGTTTACCTCTTCAATAGAGTCTGTACTTTTTTCCCCCCCATTTATTCATGTGTTTGGGACCTGATGTCATTATTCTGTTTTAATTGTGAGTACTTGAGACTTAGACACAGTAAAATAAGTGGCTGAAAGTTACTAATTTTCCATGTCCAGAGACGAGAATTACATGCCATATAATAGGCAAACTGAGGCAGACATGTTAGATTAACATACATTTTTTTAGCAATTTCCTTGATCAAATGATATTTATTCCTGTGTTCTCCAAAGAAAAATTCATATGGGAATGTTTTAGTTTATAAAAGAATTGGGTGTATAGATAAGCAAATCTTTGTTTCATTTAAATTTGCCTTATGTTTTTAGATGTAGATTATATCCTGCCATGGAAATATTTATAGGAGGTGGATTCCCTGAATCTGAGTTGGTTAGACAGTCTTTTTTATAGAACCAATAAAGACACGAAATATTTGACATCTATTAGAAGTGAAATTCTGCTCTTTCTTTACTGTAGGAGTACTTTTTCAAGACAAGTCATTTTTATTACTAAGGAGCATGTGACTGAAAAATCACCCCTTTCTCTGAGGTTTTCTTGTGTACATATAGAAAATGTCCTTGGATGAATCAGAATTTCTTAGTGTGAATTTTTTTTTCTTTCTTTTCTTTCTTTCTTTCTTTCTTTTTTTTTTTTTTTGACATTACCAAAATCATTCTGTTAGGATAAGGAAATCATCTGGTTTAATAAAATCCTATTTGAATGAGGGGTTCCATTCATTTGGAAGGGACTAGAAGAACTTACGTTAAAGTTTTCCTAAAAATCTCAGTGACTTGTGTAACTAGCAACTTCAATGGGATAAGACCTCCTGCTGACATTTAAATTTCTTTTTTTTAATTGGGTTAATAGTGTGGTGAAGGGGCAAGAACTGACTTTGAAGATTCTTTTGAGGGGTGCTGGTACCACGAATTGAACTCAGGGGCACTCGACCACTGAACCACATCCCCAGCCCTTTTTGTATTTTATTTGGATACAGGGGCTCACCGAGTTGCTTAGCTCCTGGCTTTTGTGCTGATTCTGTCTTTGAACTCGAAATTCTCCTGCCTCAGACTCCTGAGCCGCTAGGATACAGGCCTGCACCATCACATCTGGCAAGATTTGAAGATCTTTACTTTTACTATTTTGTTCTAAACTCTGACATAAGCAAATAGCTTTATCTGTAAAAAAAAAAAAAAAAAATGATAATACCTGTCAAAAGTGATGTGAAAATTAAATAAGAAACCAGGTGAAGGTGCCTGGCATGGTACTTGACACATGGTAGAAAGTTAATAAGAGTTACTCTTTACACATTTCCTCTTAATACTCTTCATTCTTTTCCATGAATTTGCTTTAGTGCCCAGTGCCCCACGAACAAAGTTGAGCATGTGTAATGTGTCCTAGTAAGAATTAGGGTAGGACTTAAGATCCATGTTTTTAGGACTATTTTTAATTCAACTACTATACCTGAACACATCTTAGAGAAATTCCTAAACCAGAGAATATTCTCTTTTACCTCTTTATTATTTGTGCTTTAATGGAAGTTGTTGGTTCTTTTCATCTCTTTTCAGTCAAGTTTGGAATGCATTTTTTTTTATTTACTTATTGATTCATTGAACACAAATGGAGTACAGCTATTATTTCACTGGTTGTACACAAAGTAGAGTCACACCATCTGTGTGGAACGCATTTGTAATGTGTGGTAATATTATGTATGTACCCAATACAAATAAAGTTGGGCTAAAAGAAGTTAAAACCTGGTTCTGAAAGAAAGCAAGGCCAATATGCTGAACATGTGGAATATATATTTTTCCACCAATAATATTAACCTGTATTTTTGAACTATTTTCACTTTAGCATGTAGTTCAACAAATTATTTTCTTTAATTCTCAAAATGAACTTTATGAGCTCAGAAAGGTACTGTGATCATCACTGGACAAATGAAGAAATGGAGACCCAGACTGTAGTAGCTTCTAAACAGTCCTATTGCAGTCCAGACCAGGCTTGTAATTAAGTGCTGATCCTCCTGTTTTTGCTTTTTGGTGATGGTGGGTATATTTTCACAGTACTTTATTTATGATATAATTTTAAGAGTGAATATGTCAGAACACTGAATTTTTTTTTCAGTTCAATGGGAATCAGTAGTAGGAAGTAGGGATAGGCTTGGTATGGATAGTTTAATAAACATAGATTGATCTGAGTATGTGCTTTCTTTTCCTGGGTAGAACATAATATTGGTAACTTTTTGGGACTTATACATTTTGTAATTATAGTAATAATACCACCTAAACATGTGCAAAGTTTTTACCGTGTACTAGTATAATATGTGAATTCTAGTCCTCTTAACAATCCTATTAGAAGGAGGTACTGTTATTAGCTCTTTTACATGTGAGGAGAAGTCAAATTAAAGGGTCAAGACTACAGATTGTGGGACCTTTCTCCTACCTTATACAGACACATTTTAGGTCTTTTAAAATTTATAGTTTCAAAGGCTTTTTAACACACTGGCAAAGCTAATGATAGGGAGCTATTTAAACTTTCCTCTTCTAGTCTAAAAAATTCAGGTTTTCACTTTTTTATCATAGCATTTATTTATTTATTTATTTATTTATATTTTGGTTCATGATACACAAATGGAGTACAACTATCATTTTTCTGGTTGTATACAAAGTAGAATCATACAATTTGCGTATTCATTCATATACATAGGGTAATGATATTTGTCTCATTCTATTATCTTTCCCTCCCCACCCCCTCCCCACCCCTCATTTTCCTCTATACAATCCATCCTTCTTCCATTTTTCCCTTACCTCCCCCAACCCCACTATGTGTCATCAACCACTTATCAGAGAAATCATTTGGCCTTTGGTTTTTTGGGATTGGCTTATTTCACTTAACATGATATTCTCCAACTTCATCCATTTACCTGCAAATGTCATAATTTTATTATTATTTATAGCTGAATAATATTCCATTGTGTATACATACCACAGTTTCTTTATCCATTCATCCATTGAAGGACATCTAGGTTGATTCCACAATCTAGCTATAGTGAATTGGACTGCTATAAATATTGATGTGGCCACATCACTGTAGTGTGCTGATTTTAAGTCCTTTGGGTATAGGACAAGGAGTGGGATAGCTGGGTCAAATGGTGGTTGCATCCTTTTTCTAAGGAATCTTCATACTGCTTTCCAGAGTGGCTACACCAATTTGCAACCCCACCAGGAATGTATGAGTGTACCTTTTTCCCACATTGTTGTTGCTTGTATTCTTGATAATAGACATTCTAATTGGGGTGAGATGGTATCTTAGGGTAGTTTTGATTTGAATATCAGAGCATTTTAAAAACTTCCTATGATATTATTAATTTGTATAATAAAATAGAACAAGTTTAATATTTCCTACATGTGGAGTTAAGTTCTAAATATGAATCATAAGTCATGTTGTTCAATTGCTTACAAGGTTAACTTGAGAATTCTGACCAGAATTTGAAAGAAACTCATTTTGTGATTGTAAAACTTTTGGGTGAATGTATTTATATTTTTGCTGGATTCCACTTTCTTGTAGTGGAAGAAAATGTTTTAAAGAATGAACTATAAAATTCACGAAGTAAGGTTGGAGTTGTGGCTCAGTGGTAGAGTGCTTGCCCAGAACATGTGAGGTACTTGGTTCAATCCTCAGGACCACATAAAAATAAATAAATGAAATTGTAAAAATTCAATAAGTACATTATTTTATTGCTTGTTTACTTATTTTTAACTGATTACAAAGTTAAAGTTTAATTTTGGTATTTCATTTTTGTGTAGTTAATTCAGATATTTGTTTTGGGTGTATATAGTAAAAATTCAACATGTTCTCCATAAGTCTACTAATGCACAACCTGTTTCTTCCCTTGATTCAGTTTTACAAGCATTAACCTAACATATTTTATACCAGACACTTTGTGTATATTCTAGAGATAAAAAGAATAAGAATAAAAAACAATTCTTATACTCAAATGGATTATAGTATATAGGTGAGATAGATAGCAGATGTTTATAGCATATCTTGATTAAGTACTATGGTATGTCTAGACTCTATAGGATGATAAAACTCAGCATTATAGGAGTGAGGTTAGTGTTGGTATAGTTGTTGAGTCCTGAAAAATAAGGAAGTCTTTGCTGGTGTAGAGGTGGGGGTGTGGTAAAGGTAATTTTTTCTCATCAGAGAAAGTAGCATGTGCAAAGGGAGATGTGTATCATTCTGGATCCTGAGTTGCTCCAAAGGGCTTATAGTAGGGAATGTGGGTATAGGATTTTACACACACACACACACACGCACACACACACACACATTTATGTGGTGGTATTAATTCTGGAGCAAAAGTAAGATTATATCATGAAGTCTTGCATTTTATGCTGGTAATTTTCATTTTCCCCCCTGAAGATTAGGTGGAGCCATTGGAAAATTTTTAAGCAGAATGATGGGATCAAATTTTTTAAAGTGTTGTCATTAAAGGCAGTAATGTAGAAAATAGATTGAGGGGGGGGAGCAGGACTTAAGTTTGGAAGACCAATTTGGAAGTTGCCAATAATCTAGGTGAGAAATGATACCTTACATTAAAATATTAGCTGTGATGGAGAGAAGGGGAAACAGATTCAAGAGATAGAAAAAATGATAAATAAATGAGGTTAGTATTTTAAAACTGCATTGAACCTATCAAGTTATAAGTTTATAAGTGTAATTATATAACATGTAAAGGGGCAGTAGGTCCAACACAGTTTTATTTTGAAGTGTTTCCTTATTTTCAAAGATGGTTATATATTTCCTTTAACTCTTTCTTTAATTTCTCTATTGCAGAAGATAGAAAACCTCATTCTTGAAATGGGTTCACTATTCCTTCTTTTAAAAAAAAACTATAATTTTTATTTTCAATAGAGGTGCTATACTGAGTGACAAAAATACATTTATACTGCCTTTAACATTTACCTATGTAGTTGTCTTTGTTTGATGCTCTTTATTTCGTTGTGTGGATTTGAGTCATTGTATAATGTCTTCTCATTTCAACCTCAAGATCTTCCCCTTACGCTTCTTTTACTTTAGGTCTGTTAGCAATGAATTTTCTGGTTTTATTTATTTGGGGTTGTCTTTTTTTTTGTTTTGTTTTGAATGACATGGTCTTACTCATGTTGCCAAGACGGACTTCAAGTGATCCTTCTGACAGCCTCCCAAGGATCTTAGGACTACAGTCTCACCAGTATGCCTGATAATCTGGGGATGTCTTAATTTCTTCTTTATTTTTCAAGAAGGGAAGGGAAATCCCAGACAGCAGTAGATTCTAAGGTGATAATAGGAAAGTAAAGAGAGGAGGGAAGGAAGATCCTAATGTTGTGTCTTGACTGACCATTACTGAATTGCATAGTTGTGTGTTGGGATCCGATTGCATTGGTGAAGGGCTTAGAACAGTAGATAGATCTTGACTTGCAACCCTAGAACTTTGGTGCAAGGACAGATAGATATAGCTAAGAGAATGATTCTAGAAATAATTTTGTTTGTCATTGTTGATATTGAGAAAGCTATAATATCACATTCATTGGGCATCTCTTATTATTAAAACATTGTACTTTCCTGCAACATCCATGTATTTTACATGTAAGATGGACCATTTCTAAGAGAAAAATTATGACTCATATCTTCTATTTTCATTCTACATTCTTTAAAAAAATTTTAAATCGTGATTAAAAAACACAGAATTCACCATAACTATTTTCAAGTGTGCTGTTCAGTAATGGTAAATATATTTACATTATTATACAACAGATCCCCATAACTTTTCATACTGCAAAACTGAAATTCTGTACCCATTAAACATTCCCTGATTTCCTATCCTTTCAGCCCCTGGTGACAACCATTTTACTTTCTGTTTCTTTGACTTCATTTTAAATAACCCATGTAAGTGGAAACATACAGTATTTATCTTTTTGTAGCTGACTTATTTCACTTAGCACACTGTCAAGTTTCATCCACATTGTATTATGTGACAGGAGATTCTCTCTTTTAAGGCTAAATTAATGTTCATTGTATGTACGTATCACATTTTGTTTACTCATCTTCTTCATTCAATTTTTCGTTTTGTGTTTTTACTCTGAATTATCTTTCTTTTTCAGCTATTAAGTTTCTGTATTTCTGAATTTTAGCTTATTTAAGGACGTAAATTATTTGCTTGGCTGCTTCTTTGCAAATCATATTAATAGTTATGTTTTCTACCTGTTTTTTAGCTCTATTACTGATTTGTACATTGCTGTATTCACTTAGAAGTCTTTGAGTTATTTCATTCATGTCCTTAGATACTTCATTGATTAGAAGTTTTAAAAGAACATGAGACTTTGTCAATTAAATAATTATCATTACAAGGCTAATTTTCCAAGCATGTATAAACTTTATACTGCACTGGTTTAAATTATAGCACCTAGCACTGCCTCAAGGCTTGTGACATTATTACTTTTCAACTTAGCATTGCTTAATTTGTTATGAAAGTGAAAGAAAAGTAATTCCATCAAATTTGTGCTGTCAACATCTGTTTCTGATAAAATTTTAGTAATATAAGAATTAAAAGCATTGTGATTACTGGTTTCTAATTCCCATGATGGTAAACTGTAGATGACTTGTCTTTCTTTTGTGAATCATTTATATGTGAGGTGAGTCCAAATGGAAAAGAAATGTATTTGTATCTTACTCTTGCATTTTGCAAAAATAATGAAATATTAAATATTATATAAAATAATTTTTAATGGACTGGGGATATAGCTCAGTTGGTAGAGTGCTTGCCTGTCAAGCACAAGGCCCTGGGTTCAATCTCCAGCACCGCAAAAAAAAAAATAATAATAATAATAATTTTTAATATACATTTGTCCTTAGGGGATGAATAATTTTTTCTAAAGCCACATAGTAGTTTAGCATACCCAGGCTATTTTTATTTAATCCTTTTTTTTTATTCTGTGAAATACTGAATTGTCTCAGTTTTCCTTAAATTACTAGTATTGGAAGAAGAAATATGGCCTTTGAGATCAAAAGTTATTTGGAGGTAAGGAAATTGTGTATGAGTGTTTTTGAAATCACACTTGGGGTGAGAGGGAAGAAAATTTTTAAAAAGGTGCTTAATTAAGATAAAAGATAAAAGAAGAGAGGGAGTAGGGAAGAACCAGAAAGAAAAAGTGTCCAATACAGAGGGAAAAGAGTGAGATAGTTAACAAAAGGTGAAGATAGTACTTGAGAAGACATTTGGGATAATTGCCTTTTGATCTTTCAGGACCAGGAATGGAGCCGTTTGATCAGGTATTTTAGGATTGCTTAGTTTGCTGTTGTTGCTGAGCAGTTTTGTCACTGATGCATGCATTAGCATTATCACAAGCCCTCTACCACTGAGCTACAACTCCAGTCCATATACTTTAATAATTCTTATTTGACCTACTTCCAGTCACTTCATTGTTGTCCATTTGATTTAGTAATATATGTCAGTCAAAAGATCTACTACTTATAACTCGTTCCTCTTCTCTTCATCACCTTCCAAGGCCTCAGTTAAAATTCATTTGCTGTTTGGTTGGAATTTGTTCAAGTATTTTTTCTCAAATGAGGTAAATGAGAGACATCCTGTCAGTCTCTGGATAGCTAAAAATACTGTTCACTGAGAGACAAATAGAATAATGGTTGAGTCACTCATTTGTTTAATAAAAATTTATACTATGTTATATGCCCTGATTTAGATATTGGGGATAATCATGTGTGGGGGGAGTATCTCTGCCTTTAAAGAACATGGATTCTAGTTGAGAGAAAAAAATAAGCACATTAAATGAGTGAATGAATAAAATATATTCATATATATGTATGTGATTATATGAGGATAATAAGCAAGGTAAGGAGTGGTACATATCAAGTTGTCAGTATTGGTCACTTAGAGTTGTGGATAATGGTAGGGGAAAGATCAAGAGTAGAAAAGTTGGAGAGAGGGAAAAAGATTCAGTTGTTACAGGGTCATGTTTGAATAGGGCCCAAGTTAACATTGTAGCAATGAAGACCTTGAAACAAAAAAGAGACCTGTTGATACACACCAAGTTAATGGAGCATACATTAAGGGCTAGTCAGAAAAAGTATGTTGGCCATTTTATTCAGAGTTATTAATGATTATTAGGTAGGAGGCATTAAAAATGGCATCAGGAGATTATATATAATTTATTGTGTTTAATAATTTGACATGTATTCATCATATTTGATATGTATTAATTATATTTAATTCAATTAACTCAATTAATTCAATTATTTAACTCAATTAATTATATTTAATTAATTGAGTATAATTAATTATACTCAATTCTATTTTCATTTATTCAACAATTTTGTGCCTACTCTGTGCCTGATATAGTTCTAGGCACTTGAGATATAAGACATTATATTCTAGCAGAGGGAAATAGATAGTTAACGAATATAATAAGTAGTTTGTATAGTATATTTAAAAAGTGATAGGTGCTTTGGATGTGAAAAAAAATAGAGCATAGGGTAAGAAGGATAGAAAGCATTTGAGTAGACAAATGTGCAGTTTTAAATATGGTGGTCAGGGCCTGATCGAGAAGGTGCTATATGAGCAAAGAATTGAAGGAATTGTAGGAGAAAATGATGGGTAAACCTGGGGAGACCGTTCCAGGCAGAAGGAGTTGTCCATGGAAAGCCCTCGTGTGTTTGGGGAACAGAAAGGAACAGCATGATCCAAGGAAGAAGTAGGTAATAAGAGCAAAGAAGTAAGGGAGGAAATAGTGGAGATAGGTTCAGTCAGGAGTAGTGCTTTGTAGACTCTTCCAGGGATTGAGCAGAAGAGTGATAAAGTCTGCTTTGTATTTTTGAAGGATTATTCTAGTTTTGTTGAGAGTAGCTTGTGGTGGGGATGCACAAAGGTTGAACTAAAGAGACCTGTAGGGAAGTTATTGCAGTAGTCCAAGTTGAGAATGATGGTGGAATACATTAGGTTGGTAGTAGAGGAGATGGTAAGATCTGGTTAGAATTTGTATATATTTTGAAATTAGAACCAACAGAATTTCCTAAAAGCCTGGGAATGCACCTCTAATTTTAGTCTCTAGTGGATATGCGTGTTTGTATACGTTAGTATTGGGACACTTCCTGTATCAATTAAATCACATCTAGAAGCCTGCTGTCCTTTCTTTTCCATAAGATGTGCTCTGTATAGATAATTGTATTGAGTTATTACAGCAAACATAGAAAAGGAAAAATGGGTGTCTTGTGGGAATTAGCTCAAGTGCATATTAAAGTTAGTGTAGGAAAAAAGTCCTTAAGAGAGAATAAGTGAACAAATAGGAATTCTTATCTGGAGAGGTTAAGATCAAGGAAAGGAGTCAGCATTAACAATGGAGAGAGACTTTCTCCTACTACCTGGTAAAGGACATTGAAATAGGATTCTTCAATTTAGGAAACAATAACTAATTTATTCTCTTAAAAACTGGAATTGTTTTCTTAGTAATAAATGAATGGTGACTGTTTGGACAATGATAAAGGTGAAGTGGGGAGAAAACTATTATTGCTGATGGAGGTTGTGCCAAATTAAAATATTGCTGGAAACATTCCAGATGTGTCTGGGCAGCATATGGGAATTTAAAAGAAAAGAGAAATTATTCCAATTTAACCAACTCTGGGGAAACTCCAAAAATCAATTCTTCTGAATAACTTGTCAGTGAAATGGCACAGGCTGACAGTCAAGTTTTGAAAGACTGTATCTATAAGAAATCTGCTCCTTTTTCTTAGTGTTCTGGTATGGTACTTGCTGGCAAGTTTGCCAGGTAACTTGTATGATCCATAGAAAGAAATGGGAACTAGAATGATAAGGTCTGTTCCCCACTTCATATATCTATTAGAATTGCATTCATTCAAAGTTGTGTTCTGTGATGCTCATTTTTAAATTTTTTGATTTTTGTCAATGATATTGACTACCTCTAATTCTCCCTTATTAAAGGATAAACAGTTATTCAGAAATATACTTAATTTGACTTTTATTGACCTTCAGTTAGTATAGCTTTTTCTAAATTAAACTGCCTAATAGAATATTATTTAGGAAGTGGTGTCCTCATTTTCTTGTTAAAAAATAATAGATGCTTCCTTTTGCAGTGAACATTTCTGAAATTTCAGATTGATTTCAAGAGTTAGGGACTTTAGAAGAATGGGTGGGAAGGTAAGAATGAACAGGATTAGCTCTAGGTAATTTTTGATATTTTCAAAGTGACCTTTCACTCTTTTCTCTTTCCAGTGTTTGGCATGGGAAGTGGGTCAGTGTTGTAGTGCTGAGATTTCATAGATACATGGGGAAACAAGAGGAGACTACTGGCGTGGTTAGATTGTACATGATGTGCTAGAGCAACTGATCTTTCCTTTTACAGTGAAGGCTTTTTGCTTTCAGAATTAAGGCCAGGCAAAGTTTGGTGATGGCAGAGACAGCTGCTGTCAGTGCTGTCACACCGTGCTAGAATTGACATGTTAATAGTCAAAAGGTAGATTTCACTTTACTGCTTGATGGTTTGAAGCAGACCAGGTTTTATAGAGAGTAGGATTTATAGAACATGACAATAGGAGCCAGGCTGGTTAGTAGCTGCAGAGGGAAGTCATCCTGAGGACGGTTAAACTACTGTGTTCAGTCAAAGAACAACTGAATCACAAGTACCTATTTGGCTTTAAGGAGACTTTGAAGTGGGACAGAAGCCTTACAACTACCACCCCCCCCCTTTTAAATAAAAATAAACCTTAAGTTTTTCTTTGCTTATCACCAGAAGGAGTGGCAAGAGCCAAGGGGGAGTGCATTATAGTAAACAGCATTTGGAGACTTATAGCACTGAAGAGTTTAATGACAGTCTGAGAGTATAGTGATGTTCATCTTGACTGACTCAGTTTTTAGTTTTCACAACTCCATTTTTAGTATTGATTCTTAAGAGTTTAGGTTAGATTTAAACTTTGGAAAGGTACATTTGTCTTTTTCTTTAAGTCCACATTGAAAAGTAGTAAAACTGTTTTGTTTAACAGAAACCACTTGACATAATTATCATTCTTTATGTTGTATTTACATATTTATTCACTCAGTACTTATTAAATATCAATTACGTTTTCAAGCACAGGAGTTCAAGGATGGATAAATCAGACATACTCTATTATAAAGTAGCTTACAATTTATGGATACGACATGTGGGTAATTGGAAGTATTAATTCGATGTTTTTCTGATAGATTCACTTGCTTTTACTACATCTTAATATAAAGTAGCAAGAACATACTTCTCATACTATGTGTGTATGAAAGCTGCAATAGCTTTATACACTTAGAAAACTTATTTGCTCTACAGTAAATAGAAATTATGTTTTGCTTTAAGTCAAAAGTCAGGTTTGACATATTTTTGCTAGGCATTTATTTTCAAAGTGTTGTGAACCTAATATTACTTTGTTCTCAAAGTCCTTTAAAGAATTCTGACGAGTTGGAGGATGGCCATCTTGCTAAGACATTAGTGGTGATTTTTGGTTAGAAGTTGATATTTAAATTTCTGCATCTGGTTCTGTTGTTTAAACGAGTCTGGTTCAGCAGGGCAAATACAAAAATTGAAGTGTTTTAAATCATTTTAGTACCTGTAATCATCTATAAACAATCAATTCTTGCTTTATGAACTTCCAAATCTTTGGTACACCAAGATTTACTAATAACTCTTTTAGTTGTTTTTTGGGCTGTATGTTTACATGTTGAAAATAGGACTTTAGTATGAACATACAGTAAATCAAACCACATAGGCATACACAGGTTCCAGTATAATATGGAGCAGGAAAGAGATACATATAAACAGACACACTCCTCATCTTAGTATGTGGAGCCATGCTTGTGTGGAATTGCATTCACTGTTTATATAGACAGAGCTAGCAATGAAAAACTGCTGTTCCTACAGTTTTACTGTTTATTTTGATCTCTAGGTTATTTACTTATTCTAAATATGTTGGGGTGGTATTAAAAGATGTTGGTATCAGTTAATTATTTAATTGAAATAATAAGCGGCCATTTAATTGGGAGGGGGGAGACACAAGCCTTAATTTGCCTTAAGAGAAAAAGGTTATTTTTGAAAACAAAAGATTTCTTTTTTTCTATTTTTATTCTTTGTCTCCCCCCACCCTACATCACCCCCAGGGCTTTGCACATGCTAGGCAAGTATCACTGAACTACATTTGCAGCCCTTTTTATTTTTATTTTGATAGGATCTTAATAAACTGCACAGACTTACCTTGAAACTGAGACGCTCCTCCCTCAGCCTCTTGAGTAGCTGGGATCCCAGGTGTGGGCCAATATACCTGGCAAGAAAATTATCAAGTAATGTAAAGGATGTGGATAGTTGAAAGCTTAAGTGGCATTATAATTTTTGTTTGTTTGGGACCTAAACTTTATTAATGCAACTATTTTATAATAAAATTTTTGGTTATAAAATGTCTCTATATAATACAAGGAAATTAGGGTTTTTTCCAGACACTTTCCTAATGATTTAAAATTATTAAAAAATATGTAAATACATAATGTCTGTTAATGCTCATTTAATATGGAGATTCCATACATCATCAAAGAAAATCTTAATTTTAATTCTTAATCTGTGAATTTCTTTTAAATGATTATATGTTTTCTAATAACAGTTTCTGGAAATAAGAGCCAAGAGATACGTCTTTTTAGATTTGATTTCATTCAAACTTTGACTTACAAAGACTGATTTTATTTCATGTTAAATTTCTTTTCTTTTTCTTTTTCCTTTTTTTTTTTTTTTAACTATACTGAGGATTTAACTGAGGGGCATTTGACCACTGAGCCACATCTCTAGCCCTTTTGATTTTTTATTTTGAGACAGGGTCTCACTAAGTTGCTGAGGCTGGCCTTGAACTTTTGATCCTCCTATCTCAGCCTCCCAAGTTACTGGGATTATAGACATGTACTACTGTGCCCAGCCATGTTAAATTTCTAAAGAGCAACAAAAAGAAGATTGTTGGGTAGGTAAAGAGATAAGCATTTTATAAGAAGGAAAAGTTCAGTGTGTGGCAAATAATATAAAACTGTACTTCAGAAAATGCCTTCACTGAATTGTTTTGCAGTGATGAAACCTAACTCACTCACTTCCTTTTTAGGTTCCAAATAGTAAAATTCTGTTATTCAGTCAACAAATATTTATTTATTGAGTGCCTAGTACTGTTCTGTGGGCAAGAGGTACAAGACTGAATAAAACAAAAGTTTCTGCTTTCATTATATTTGTGTTACTGTTGTGTTAGACAATAAATGAAACAAATACATAAAACATGTAATTAGATGTTGAGTAGTTTTTTGGAAAATACTTATAGGGAATATGGTGTTCACTTTTAGATATGATAGCCAACAGGCCTTGGTAAGAATGAGACACTTTTTTTTTTTTTTTTGGTGGTGGTGGTGCTGGGGATTGAACCCAGGGTCTTGTGCTTGCAAGGCAGGCACTCTACCAACTGAGCTATATCCCCAGCCCAAGAATGAGACATTTAAATTAAAGCCTGAAGGACATGAAGGAATGAGCCATGTGGATAATTGGGGTAAGACTACTTTGGTTAGAGGAAATAGATAGTATAAAGTCTATGAGATGGTGTAGGAAATCAAAATTTATAAGCTGCAGGTGTTCTTGGAAACAAGACACCTTGTGGTCCTTGGTGGGATCTGCCTGTAAACAGGATTTTCTACCAAGAGAGAACTCAGGAGTTTTGACTATAGGTGCTCTTACAAACAAGGGACTTTGTAGTCCTTGGTGGGATTTGCCTGCAAACAGGATTTTCTGCCAAGAGGTCAGAAACAGATAGAACATTGCTTGCAAACAAGATTGTTTCTCTGGCCCTGAGAAAGGACAGAGCTCAAAATGTTTGAGTCTAGGTTAGATTAAGATACAGTCCAAGGAGTGGTTATCTGGCTGTTGTGCATTGGCCCTAGCCGTTGCTGTTGGTAATTTGCCTGCTTTCCCTGGGAATTCATTGCTGTTGGCTTTTTGCCTTCATTGTCTAGAGGGGTATAAAAGGCTAAAATCATATTTAACAAGGATAGAAGAAAGGATGATAATGGATAATAAAGAATCATCATTGCATGCTGACCTGTGTCGGAGATCTCCTTCCCTCTCTTCCCTTCCACCCCTTCCCTTTACATCCCTACAAGATGGGAACATGCTTGGCTCTTTGAGGTTTACTCAGGAGGCCAAGGTGGCTTGCGTGCTCCAGGAGGATAGTAATTGGAGATGAAGTAATGGAGGTGATAAAGTTGTTGCAAAAATCTCAATATATGTTAATTTTTTTAGAAAACTTTTTGAGAAGTAATGAAATTAGTGGACCTGCCACTGGTGACTTACAAGAAAACTGTGGAGTAGATTTAATGAATTTTGGATAGCATTATACTTAGGAATATGTTTTTCTGTCTCAGGTTAGCTAGCTAATCATGTATGATCCTGTTTTCCACAAAGATGTAAACTATTTTAGCCTAGTTCATATGTATCTATATATATGATGATTACGAATTACCAAAGAAGAGGAATTAATATCACTTTTTAGACTCTATGGGAGTGGGAGGTTATGAAGTGTATTGAAAGATCCCTAATTTCATGTTCAGCCTGATTTGCTTTATATTCCAGCCTGAATATTGTACAGTCTTTGGCAAATTACATAGTTTCTGTGATGCTCTTTTCTTACCTGCAAAACTAAGGGATAAAAAAATCTACCTATAAGAAACGTTAAGGACTTAGAAATGTTATGTAAAGGGTGTGCACACTGCATTTATGGCTGAAGGCACTTAATAAATGGTAGCTAATGTCTTCATATGAATAAAAGTTAAAGTTGATAGGGATTATTGAAGCCCACAGTAAACCCAGTAATTTTATAGGCATTAATTGAATTGTCATCCTTAGAGAATCCGTTTCTTGATTGGTAACAAGGGGCAAAATGGAGGATTTTGAATTGTTTGCCTTTTTCCATTTACCATTGAAGATGTTAAAGGGCCATACATTATGAAGATCAGGTAAGATGGCACCTTTGTTTCTCAGATAGGTATCATGCACTCGTATTGAAATTTTGTTATCTTCCTGGGCATTCCCGTTTTCAGGGTGGAATGCCGATGTATGAATGATGCCAATAGAGAGAACTGTAATCCTTGTGAAGGCGTATTCAGTACCATCTGCACAAAGGTTTCATCTTCTGTATTCCCATATCACTTTGTATATGCTTGTACTACGATTTACATATACATATTTTAGCACTACAGAATAAGTTGCATTGAGGACTTTTTGTTGCTATGATTAGATTAAATATTCTTTAAGGAAAGGATAGTGTCTTTGGGATTGATTATTCCTGCAGGGCAGATTTCTCAATTGTGATCAGACCTGTATGGGTCAACTTCAAATTTAATTTTTGGTGGCTTTATTTCTGAGAAAATTTTTATTTCACTTCTCCCAGTGGATATTTATTTCCAGATACACTGCAACCTATTATTCTCAATTCTTTAAACCTACCCATCAGCCATTAAAGCAGTCTAATTTGTTATCCATGACTACTGCTGTTACTGGAATTCTAGCACATACTATGGTCAGTAGCTACAATTTCTGTTGGAAAGTAGGCAAGCATTATTTTGAACTGCATCTGATGCATTTTGGTGGTTCAGGTCATTATTTGGAGAGTGGCAAGTTCTATTTAAGCCACAAAGTCAAGTATTATTATGACTATTCTCTGTAGAGAGACATAGGGGTTTTGGATATCTTAGGTACTACCCATCAACCAGCTACTGGTTTCTGGAAGTTGTCAATCATTCTGTCCAAACTTTGCTGACTTTTGCAACACATAGTTCAACCTGGTTCTTCATTGACTCCAATTCATGGGCTGTATATAATAACACTCATCCTCTTCTTGGTTTCTAACATGCTCAGGTTAACAGTAATGATTCCACCTTCTGTTTCATGTCATACCCCAAACATGAAGCATTATTGGAGTAAAAGAAAGTAAAGCAAGACCTTGTGAGGAGTTTATTATATGTTAGACTCATCTTTGAATAAATTTAAGTGATGTGATTGGAAAATAATTAAAATGATGTTTTCAATATTGGTTTTAGTGTGGAATTCTTTAGTACATCTGAAAGACAAATTGTTCAGTTGGACTGGTGTTTGTTGGATGAAATGAATCATATATACCAAAGATAAAACCCTAATATTTAAGAATTTTTTTTGGCACTAGATTAGGTCAGATTTGACAAAATGGTCTATAGATGTTAAATCCATAGATAAATTCCATTAGAACTTGTCAACAGATGACTTTTTCTTACAGTAGCACCTAGTTCAGAGGGCAGGGATTTAGCTGATTTAGATTTTTAGTTTAGTAAATACTGAAATGGTCAAAAGCCAGTGCACGGAAAAGAAAAATGGAAATAAAAGGCCTGAACTTTACAACTTCAATAGCCAATCTATGATTAAGTAATCCTTAAATGTGCTGTGTTTGTAACCACTTTTCACAGGAGCTCTTCCCATTAGAGGAGATTGTACTGGCAAATTTATTAATTGTAAAGTACAAAGTTAAAAGTGGTAATGAGAGGAATTCAGGAAATGGTTTTGGAAAGTCACAAGACTAAATGTACAGAATTACTTTTAAATATTTAAGACTGGTAAATAGTTTAATCACCCATTTTCATGTTTTTCCCCCCAATGAGAGAGAAGATAGATTTTTATATTTTATTTATTTTTTTTGGTACCAGGGATTGAACCCAGTTGCACTTAACCACTGAGTCATATCCCCAGCCCTTTTAAAATTTTATTTAGAGACACAGTCTTGCTAAGTTGCTTAGGGACTTGCTAAGTTGCTGAGGCTGGCTTTGACCTTGCAGTTCTCCTGCCTCAGCTTCCAGAGCTGCTGGAATTACAGGTGTGCGCACTCCTGGACCTGGAAGATAGATATTATTGTTGAATTTAATTATTTGAGCATATTTTCTTTCTTAGAATAAAAAATTATAAACTTGATATTTATAACTAAGTTTATATAGGAATTTGTTATTTAAAATATATTTATAGAGAGTGAAATACAAGCAATTCATTAAGAATAAATTATTTTGAAATGTTCCTTTCAGGGAGGTGCTTTGGGTTTTTTAATTTGATATTTTAATAATGAATGCAAATTAATGTTTATTGGTAACAATGAAAATATCAACTATAACTTTTTATGAGAAGAATGGTGTTATAAAATGAATTGAGAATAAAATCAAAGTTTGTTGGAATGAATACTAAGAATCCTTCAGTAGTGCCTCATTAACTGTTACATTTTCTTTTTTTTTATTTTACTTTTTTTTAATTTACTTATTGATTCATTGAACACAAATGGAGTACAGCTATTGTTTCACTGGTTGTACACAAAGTAGAGTCACACCATCTGTGCGTTCATGCATGTACACAGGGCAATGGTATCTGTCACACATTCTGTTATTAATTTTACCCCCCACCCACCCCCACCCCTCCCTTCCCTCTACGCTAGCTATCTTTCCTCCATTCTTGCCACCTTTCCCCCCCGCATTATGCATCATCATTCATTTATCAGAGAGACCATTCGGCTTTTGGATTTGGGGGATTGGCTGATCTCACTTAGCATAACAGTTTCCAACATCATCCATTTACCTACAAATGCCATAATTTTATTCTTCTTTATGGCTGAGTAATATTCCATTGTGTATATATACCACAGTTTCTTTATCCATTCATCTACTGAAGGGCATCTAGGTTGATTCCATAATCTAGCTATTGTGAACTGTTATATTTTCTATATCACATTTTTTCCTTTGAATTATAGAACTGCAAAAGAAAATGTTCTTCCTTTGAAACTTTGCATAATTTTGTGTATAGAACTTTTTGAATAAAATGAATGTGGAAGAGGAGAATTTACAAAGAATTCTTTTTTTTTTTTTTTTTTTTAAATAAAACACATTGATCTTGCCCAGAGGCTGGCCTTGAACTCTTGGGCTCAAGTGATTCTCTTGCCTTAGGCTCTCAAGTAACTGGGATTATAGGTGTGTACTACTGTGCCTAGTTTGAAACATATCTGTGCTTTAGTGCCCTCTTTTGTGTGTGTATGGTTTATAGGATTGAACTTTCAGCATGCTAAGAAAAATAACTGCACTGTTTTCTTTTTCTGGCAGTGCTAGGAAATCAAGCTCAGGGAACCTCTGTGTTAACATGGAAAATTACTTAAAAAGATATTATAGATATCAGTAACTTCAGATCAAGCCTAGTTTGATCATGAACTACTATACACCTATATAATAGGACTATTTATATTTGAGAAATAAATGAAGAAACAGAAAAGTTTCAGAGCATTAGCAGTCATGTAACTGATTGAAATTAGTAAATATTATGAAAATTTAAAGCATTCATAGTGTCATGTCATTTTCAACAAAGAACAAGTTTGAACTTTGAAACTAAGACAATTTGCATTTTAAAACTCCATTGATTTCAGGAGGATAATGTATAGTATTTTTCAGAGGAGAAACCCATTTAGTCTATTATTTTAAATTTAATATTTAAATTATTTTCTCTAAAAATACATTATTTTATTGGGTACTTACATAACCAACCTTTCATTGTAAAATAATTCCCATTTTTTTCCAAGTTTTTGGAAATAGCACTTACTGATTTAATTATTTTATACTGAGAACTCACCTGTAAATATTTGAGTGAAACTAATATGCTCCATGTTCAACTCTTTTTGCTGTTCGATAGAGTTAAAATGTTTGTCCTAGTCAGTTCAGGATACCATAATAAAAATATCCTAGACTCACATGGCTTAAACAACTGAAATTTATTTCTCATAGTTCTGGAAGCCGGCAAGTCTAAGATCAGGGTGCTAGCAAGTTCCGTGACTGGTGAAGGTTTGCTTCCTGGCTTGTAGATAGCCATCATCTGATGACTTCACACAGAGGAGAGAGTAATCATTCTAACCCCCTAATACTGTCACATTGAAGGTTAGGATTTAAGCATACGAATTTTAGAGGTAGTCCATAATAATGTTTAAAATATTTAGGCTGACAGTGTAATCTGGCCTAATAGATCTATTTTTAATTTCCATACTGTTCTCACTATAACCTCACTGTTGCCTCTCTCTGCTGGTGTTGCTGTGTTATGGTGTTACTGTACTCCACCTTTTGCCTCTTGATGAAGTTCCCTTTTTTATTATGTAAATAGCAATAGCAGATCCCAGTGCTACTACTTGTTCCTGTCACTGGTTTCTTGCCCCCATGCTAGTGTGTAACTGGTTTTCCTAGCTTATTTTATCTTCTTTATGAAATCTTTCCCTCAGTTGTTGTAAGTAGATACATGAAATATGTTATTGAGTTTCTAATTTTTCTTAGAGGTTGAAAATCTTTTGTTGATGACTTCTGGTAGGATAATGAAATCATGTTTTTAAACTTACAGATATAAAAAAGAAAGGAGGGAAAGTAGGCGTGGCAGAATAGTTGGAATTTAGAAATATTTTGCAGGGTTCAGGAATAATTTGAATACAAAAAGATAAAATTAAACATTTATTAGGTTTAAATGCTTGCCCACCCTCACTCCCAATGAAAGAGAATAGGTAGGAAGTCAGGCTTGGCCCAAGCAATAGATTAACAACACATATAAAAAGCATTTAGGAGTTTTGGTTGACTGTGAAGTCTCTAGGCAGGAAAGCTTATGTTATCTTGGATTACTCAGATATATTGTACTTTTTTGTGGCTCATATAGAGTTGATTTATGTACTAAAACTATGTGATTCAGTAGACATTCGTTGGCCCATTTTGTGTTAATATTTATACTCAACTCACTTAAAATTGCATTTCTTTAAAACAGAAAGTACTTACGTTGAGAGAGTTACTGATAACATACTTTGTTGTCAACTGTTGGAAAAAGATTGCCTTAGAGAGTTGTGTTCCTGGGTGTAAATTCCATTTCATTGTAATTCAGTTCAGAATACTTCCTTAGACATTTCTATGTAAGTAACCTAAGTAAGGTTGGATGGGCTACATTGTCTCTTCAGTCATGCTGGTGAGTACCACTCCACTAACTCATACATAGGGCCACATATGCCTCCTAAGCCACCAGAGTGCTAGTAACATGGATGAGCTCTTCCCTTGAGGCAGGTTTAGTTCTTTGTCTATTATATTTCTGTGTTAGGGATAGTGTTGCTCCATCTTCCTCCTTAATCACCTGTTAACCTCTGTGGAGGAGATCCACTCTATTAAAGAAACTTTATCATCAGGATTTGTCATTTTCTGATTTATTCTGTATATTGAATACAACAAATATAAGGTCCAAAGTTAGACTCACATTACTGAACATCACAAAGAGTAGAAAATAACCTGCAGCCATTAACTTTTTTTTTTTTTTTAGCAGTGCTGGGGATTGAACCCAGGGCCTTGTGCTTGCATTGACTACTTTTTAACACAAGATAGTGATAGTATATTTTTTCATTTTGTCTAAAGAAGTCACCTTTATTCACTAAGCGCCTTCTATTCCCATTCTGTTTCAGTAATGACTTGATTGGTTGTGTCACTGGTGCAGTAGTTGAAAATGGATATGAGTACACAATTTCAGGACCTCCCTGCTTCCTTGTAGATCATTTGGTCGTATGTAAGTGATTTAACAGTCATGCAGTCAGAATTTTCAGAGTAAATAATTTCCATCTCCATTACTGTATCTTTGTATTCATGAGTACTTACAGGAACATAATATTCTTCAGTTAAATTTGGAGAAGTTTAAAAACATCAGGCTCAAAATAATATGATTTTAAAAACTGGGCTTATTTCAACATTCAGAGACTTCTGTTTTTTCTAATAATGGCAAGTGAATAGTTTTTAATATAAAATACCATCAACTGAAGTGTTAACTTAGAATTAACATAGACTTTTTTTGTATGACTGCAGTCTGATTTCAAAGTATGATTTTGTGTTCTTTTTATGTTATAACATTTTAAAGCTACTTATTTTTTTAAGTCAAAAACCATATTAGTGAACAAAGTTTAAAAGGAATATTAAACCACAATTTTTTATGTGATAGATTTATAAGAAAACATTGACTGCCAACATATGAAAACAATATTAGAAAATTATGAATATTTCTTCCTACTACCATGTTTATCATATGCCTAATTACATTGTGATTCAGGTTGTTTTGAGAATACAGATATTGATATTGAAATTTCATAGCCTTAGATGATCTTTTTTGTGGTTGTGTTAGCCAGATCATTAGTTCATTTGCTAATTTATACCTGTGATAAATAAAAAACAACTGGTTTCAAATGAATCCTTACACTTGTTTTAGACATGAAGATTCTATCTCGGGAACTGCAAAGTAAGACAGTTCAATTAAAGGAGAGGACACCAACAGTGTACAGGAGTGCTGGCCTGACTTTCACCAGAAAATATGTTTAAATTAGAATCTCCAAATGTGAGAAATCTGAAAGGAATAAAAAAATGCTAGTCCTAATGTTAGCCATGTGGTTGGTGTTAGCCAAAATGAAGTTCAGGCTGTGATGCTCTGTAGCCACTGTATGACCTACCCAAAGGCAATCAAAATGCACTTCTTTCTTCCTTTTTTTCTTTCTTCTTCTTCTTCTTTTTTTTTTTTTTTTATAAACTAATTGGTCCATGTTTAGTTTACTGAATGTCATCTGGACTCAGTAAAATGCAAGTGACCTGCATTGAATTAGTGTAATTGTAATACAAACAGAATATCGCATAGTTTTGGTCTTATACAGGAAAGGAGAAAGTTGGAAAGATTATTCTGTTTGATAAATAGAAACTAAAGATATGGGGATCCAGACCTGGTTCATACTTGATTTTACCTTTCATGTCTTTTTGTTAGATCAGTATTTGGACTTTTAGGCATTTTTCCCTATGTAAAAAATACTGGTTTTTTTTTTTTTTTCCTTTAAAACTTACTACACTAGTTTTTTTTTTTTAAATCTTACAAATGAAGTACCTTGTTTTGAATCTAATTCCTTTTTGATCCCAGAAGGTAATATTGTGCAAAATGGAAGTACTTTTGGGAATTTGGCATATTTTACCTTTATCTTGATCAATATTGCAAGGACATTTTCAAATGCTGTTTTATTAGTTTTGGATAATTTATATTTCTTACATTGTATTTCAGAGAGGTAGTCATGCCAAGGGCAAAAAGAACTGAAGAATTTAAATGCCATTTTAACTAATATGTTTTAAATCTTAACTGTGATTTTTATTTTATAATTACTTAATTTGATTTTGAAAATGTCATTTTTACATTGAATTATTTGGCATTCTAAAAGTCATTCTGTGTAACTTATATTCTTATTAGAACTGAAGGTAAAGTACAATAAGTATAAACAGGTTAAATCTTTCTATTGTAATCTAAGTTTACTTGACACTTTTTGGTTTTTGATACTTTTTTAGAAATATCTGTCTTCCTCTAGATTGCATGTCTCTATAGAGCAAACACTGAGTTTTTTTTAATGTGACAGTTTTTAGTGCTTAACACAATGGCTGGCATAAAAATATAAAAGTACTCAGTAAATATTGGTTAAATAAAAGTAAAATGAATAAGATTTACTTAAATTACATCCACAGTAATCTAGTATCTAAACAACAGTATATGCAGAACAATCCATTAATCATGTAGTATAATTGCAGCAGTAGAATTCGTTCAATTATATTGTAATATAATTGCAATAGTAGAATCCAGATACTTGCTGATTGTATCACCTTGGGCAAATTTAATTTTTCCATATCACACTTCTTTTTTCTTATATGCAAAGTAAGAATACTTATAGTCTCTATCATGAGGAGTTGTTAGGATTAAATGAGATGATGCTTGTAAAGTCCTTGGAGAATGACCCATAAATATTGATTGGCTTACAGTAGGGACTGATATTTAGATGTATGTTTTGAAAAGCCATTTTGTGAGCAGTATGGAGGAAAAACTCTGGAGGCAATTAGAGCTGGTAGGCAGATTATTTTGATCTTAAAATGTCAGGTCAGTTTAGTATTATCTTTGAGCAAAAATTTATTTAGAATCTAAGAAACTATGTAGATAACGAAGATGATGATAATGGTTCTCATCATCATCATTTATATTGTTAATAATTGCAGACCCCACTTATTGACTACTTACTGTTTACCAGGTGCTTTTCTATTCATCTCAATTTTTATAGAGTTACTGTAAGGTAATTCAAAGTGTGGTTCCTAGATAAGCATCAAATGGGAACTTATCTTGAGCCCTCTCTCAGGCCTGTTGAATCTGAAACTCTCAGGGTGGAGTTCAGCAATCTGCATAGCCTTAATCTCCCAAAGAAAATTTTAGTGCATGGCAAAATTTAAGAACCATTGTTGACCTCATGTATGTATACAGCTGAGAAAACTGTGTTTACTGATGATGTTTTTATTAATAGTACTATTCTCTAGGTTTTCTTAATATATTAAATGCAGTCTAGCAAGGTACTGATCAGCAAACTCCAATTTTTTCCCTATATCTATGCTAAAATTATGAATATTTCCTGTTAGAAAATATGTTGTTTTCAGGTTTACTTTGTGAACCAGAAGTATTCTATGTCTGTGTGTACAGAAGGCAGAATAGTTATAGGATTAAGAATGTGAACTTTGGTGCTAAGCTATCTGGTTTTAGTTTCCAGCTCTATATATAGTATTCAAGGGCTGGTCATTGAACCTCCTTATACCTCCATTTTTCATGGAATATAAAGTGGAGAAATAATTTTTCATAGAGTTTTGGTAAGGATTAAATAAATAATTTTTGGGGGGGTTACCCAGGATTGAACTCAGGGTCAAGATTGACCCCTGAGCCACATTCCCAGCCCTATTTTTGTTTTTTAAATAGAGAGAAAGGGTCTCACTGAGTTGCTTAGTGTCTTTCTTTTGCTGAGGCTGACTTGATCCTCCTTGCTTCAGCCTCCTGAGCCGCTGGGATTATAGGCATGTGTCACTGCTCCCAGCAAATAAATAATTTTTATAAAGCGACTTAGAACATTGCCATGTAAATAGTAAGTGCTATATAGAGATGAACAATAGAATTACTACATTTGATCCATAAGTGTATCAAAATTTACATAATAAAATTTTAAAAAATAATCTGAACATAGCCTAGAGATAGGTTGCTCATCATTAAAAAATATGTGGTTAAGTGGCTGTTACAGACCTGAACTTCAGGGCTAAATTTTCTCTTTTCTGGTTTTAGTAGAAGGATATGCTCCTTTTCTTCTTATCTTCTGTCTTCTACCCGTCACTTTTTTCCCTTATGGAAGCTTATAGACTCAGAGCCTCCATTTTAAGTTCCTTCCCATTTATCCCTGAATATATTTTGGTTATTTCTTTCCCA
Organism: Glaucomys volans; assembly: GCA_020662805.1. Lineage (NCBI taxonomy): Eukaryota > Metazoa > Chordata > Mammalia > Rodentia > Sciuridae > Glaucomys > Glaucomys volans. The sequence goes on from JAJEJO010048038.1 coordinate 138,568, forward strand.
CCACTCTACTGAAATGATTAAATTTTATTCCTATTTAACTTTCTTTCCTCTTTTGTTTTTTTCGAATATCTCTATTTCCCAACTTTCTTCCAGCTTTTCTCTCTTTTGAGTTGTAGGCTTATTTCAGATTATCTATTTAGATAATTATCTTTTCTATACTCTTGAAACACTTTAAATTCAGCATCTCTAAATTTGTTTTTACTTCGTATTTTCTACCTTACTTAATGGCACTACCATCCAATCAGTGACTAGGTTGAAAATTTTGAGGTTATCTTTCATCTATTTAATCTTCCACCTTTGATCCGCTGCCAAGTCCTGTTGTTGCCTCCTCTCTTCTCTCTCCAGGTAGTGGACAGAGAGAATTCAGGTTTCATTATTCACCAATTTCCATCCATTTTACTTTCTTAGTATCTCTCATATAAAACCTCCTTTTCATCTACATCTTTCTTTCTTTATTTCAGACTTCATGTTTTTTTCCCCACTCTGGAATGGTATATCCATCTCCTAAATGATATGGTCTTCAGTCTCATTCCCCTTTCCGAAGTAACCTTCATGATACTGCTAGATTAATCATTTTAAGAGAAAGCATAAATCCCTTACTTCAAATCCTCCCCATTAAAAAGAAATTAAAAAATTTGTCCCTAGGTTAAGAGTCAGGCTCTTAAGGTTGTCATACAAAGCCTTTGGCTCTGTATACTTCTCTAGTTGTGTGAGATCTCCTTTGCTTTAGCCATATTATCCTTTGTAGGTACCTTTATGTTCTTAACTCTGCCCCTTTGCTCAGTGTTTATTTGTGCCTTCATTTCCTCCCATTTCTCTTCTACAGATTCTAACCTGGGAACCCTCTTCAGAGCTTCCTTAGCACTTGTGCACCCCAAGATTACAAACATCAGTACTCTCTTAGAGTTTGTATGTATTCTCTACCAGATTATGAATCTATTGACAGCAGCATATGCAACTTTTATCTTGTGTCTTTAGTGTCTAATGCAATGTGTTATGACATAGTAGCTACTAAGTAGATGAGATTAATGTATTTATACACAAATTTAGAGAACATAATTTTCATTTGGACTTTTTAATATGAGGAAAGTTGAGGTGGATATAACTATACTGCATGTCATTAATTGGGATAAACCCGGAAGGAAAGAATAGCATTATATCTCTCTTATCAGTTAACAACTTGAATGTTACCATGTGTTCAGCCCAGGGTGAGGTACTACATGAATGAAATCAGAAGGAAAAGGAGGGAAGGACTGGTGTTGTAATTTGCTTTTTTCTTGGCAAAATGTTTCTTTAAATAATCCATTTTATACTCACAATTCATCATATTTTATTTTTAGTCTAGTTTAGTTTTAGGGAAACCAAATAGAAATCCTTTAGGTTAGCATCTAAAATGCTAATTTTGAACTTTACTGACTGTAGTATGGCACTTGTCCAATAGAATCTGTTAAAAATTTTCCTCCAGGTCAGATCTAAGTATAGAAGAATGAGGTAACTTTAATGTGAACCCAGATTGTAATGCAGTCTTTCTCTCCAGTGAGTTGCCAGATTCACAATTCCATTTGTATCTGGAATTGGGGAAGCTGAGTTTAATATGGATGTTTGCCAATGATAGCAAATCTTGGCCAGATAGTCTTGCTCTCTGTGCTTAATTATATAGTTTTATTATAAAGTTTTTCAAATGTTTATTTGCAGGTACCTATTATTCTCTCAAGGTGAATTCACTTGGTTGCCAGTTTTTCATATATACTTTATTCTTTTGGTAGTTAATCATTTACTGTCAAGTCTTCCATCTTTCTAAGAAGGCTGGGTTACATTTTTATATATTCCCACTAGCTATCCAGTTCTGCATCTTTGCCAGACTTACAGATTTTAAATGTGTACCAGTGTAACTCCCTCAGAACATCTGAGTTCTTGGTGTATTAATTCAGCCTGTATTCGTTCATTCGTTCGTTCGTTAGTTAGTTCGTTCATTTTTTTAGTACTAGAAATCAAACCCTGGGCCTTGTGCATGCTAGGCAAGTGCTCTGCCACTGAGCTACAACCCCCAGCCTTATCTCATTTTTATTGATTGGCTTGTCTGACACTATTTTAGGTGCTGAGATATAGCAGTGAATGAAACAAAGTTCCAACCTTTTAGGTGCTTATATTATAGTGGAGAGAGATAATAAATTACACAAAACATAATATATCAAGTGCTGATAACTGCTGTGAAGAAAAATGAAACAGGAGAAGAAAGGTTATAGAATGGCAAGTGTGTTTGTGATATTATATACAGGATGCACAAGAAAGACCCATCTGATGAAGTGGCTCTTAGTAGAGATGTAAGAAGGAGAAAAATAAATGAGTCATGCAGATTTCTGGAGAAAGAACGTTTGAGTCAAAGTAAACAGATATGGAAGTTTGTTGGATATGAACAATAGCTAGGAGGTTTAAATATCTACAGCTCTGGCAAGAGAAGTAGGAGATGAGACCAGAGGGGTAGCAAGGGACCAGATCATTTAAAGTCTTCATAAACCATATTGTTACCTTTAGCTTTTATTCTGAGTGAGACAAGAAACCATTGGAAGGTTTTGAGCAGGGGAGTCATACAGTCTGATGTGCGATTTAAAAGATCTGTTCTTTGTTGAGAAGGGATAGTAGCAGTATAAGAATGGAAACAGTGAACAGTGAGGATGTTACTTCTTCAGTATCCAGGTAAGGGGTAATGGTGGCTTGGACCAGGTAGTGAAGATGTTAGGAAGTGGTCAGATTCTGGATATAATTTTGTATTTTTTGATTACCTAAATGTGAGGCGTGAAATAATGAGCGAGTCAAGGATTTTTGGCCTAAATTTTTGGCCCAGGTATCTGAAAGAATGAATGTAAGGAATGGTGTTTAACATTATTTATAGTAAAAATGTTTTTGTTTAAAAATAGAAAAAGGAAATCACTGTATTTTATGCTTATCTCTTAAGATATATTCTGCTTTAGCATCTCCCATAAATAAAAATGTCATCAGCAGGTTAAGTTTTTAGGCTGCAGGTTCTCTTTCTCCACTTTTAATAGCAAATAACTATGGCTTGAGAGTCTCGTTAATAGAATTTTCTTGACCTGGTTGTTAGAACTGAGCCAGTGTTTTTCGGGTTGTAGTAGGGTGGACAGCTTTCTTATGCCATCCATTTGCTTTCCTAATGTCCCCACTTTAGCAGCCTGTTCAGGCCTGTACTCCTAAAAAATGCTCTTAAATTAGTGTAAATTTCTGAATTGCTGTGGTTGTCTTTTTTATGGTTTCTTGTCTATTCACAGTTAGCACAAACACTCCTTTTTTTTTTCTACAACTTTAAAATTGGAAAATAAGCAAATTTCCTTGTTTCCAATTATCCCCTTCCATTCTGCCCGAATTTTTGCCAAATAAATTCATTTGGAATTGCAAGCAAAACACCTTTGTGAAGTTGAAGCATAGGAAGAGTTTTATTCATCCTTGCTTACTTAGTTTGCTTTCTTGTCATTGAACTGAGATATACTTAACAATGGAAGTTTGGATGTGTAAGAAGAAGGAAAGATAGGTTAGAAAAGAGAAAAGAAGATGGAACTTGGGGCCTTTTCTGGGAGGGTAGCACTCAGTAGTGAGAGCCAGGGTTTGGGGGACTTGCAGAGATGGGCCTGGAAGAGAGACGAGGGACATTGGAGTGTATGCAAGACAGATGTCAGAGAATCTGTCCATTTTTCAGGTCTTTCCTCTTCTTTGTTGCCTTTCTTGATCTTTACCTGTAATGAGAATGGGTATGTGTATGTATGTGTTGGGAGGGATGGGGACCTGGGAAACAGGATAAAGGAGAAATCAGAGCCAGTAACAACTTGAGTTGCAATAAGCTCAGACCTTTCAAATGACTTGTATGTACAGTTAGCTAGCAACAAAGCCAAGATCATTTAGTCTGGGTTTCTTTTATGCCATCTTTCCCTGTTGTGTTATATATACACAAGAAATAACTGCTGACAGTCATCTCAGGAGGTTTTGGTTCTAATTTCCTGTCTTTCCAATCTTTCTCACTTTCTAAGCTGCTTTCTTGGGCTTAAAATCCAGCTGGTCATTATCTTCAGATCATTTAATTTTCCTTCTTGAAAAATATTCATTTGCTTTCTTCGGCTGTCTATCTTGACTCTGCCCTATTTCTTAAACCACTTTTAATGCCCTTATTTTTGTGCTCTTTTTGGGGTTCTTATCTAGCAGTGTATCAACTCTCGACCGATCCCACAGTAATAATCATAGTACCTATTGTTTATTAAGCATCTGCTATGTAGTAGACCCTATGTTAGCCAGTTTTACATACGCTTTCGTTGTTTTCACTACTTCGAAAGGGGTAAACATTATTATTATTGACACTCTATAAATATTATACTTATAATAATAATCATTATTATAACAACTCTGGATACTGACCCAAGATGCTGCAACTTTATTGGCAGAGCTGAGTTCTTATTCAAAAAACTTACTCAAAACCTTTGAGATTATTCCTACTATACCAGGTTCCTTCTAACCAGGCTGCTAAACTATAATTATAGCTACAACAAAGCCAAGACTAGTTAGTCTGGTTTTCTATTATGTCATGTTTTGTGTCACATATAAGAACTGCTGTGAAGATTGATGTTAACAAAATTTTTATCTATTCTAAAATCAACTGTTGGCAGTTTTTTCACATGTTCCTCTTTTCATTACTCCCTTCTGAATCTTTTGCAAAATCTCTGTCATCTCAACTCAGTTCTCCTCAGTCTCCACAGAGACTTCTAGCTCAGAGAAAAACTGGAGACTACTAACAGTTCATAGTTTCTTCTCCCTATGTAGGTCAGTGTACTAATCTGCTAGTTCTTCTATACCAGATTACTGCAGACTGGATGACTGACAAATTTCTTATAGTTCTCGAAGCTCTACTGCCAAGGTCCAGCTGTTGACAGATATGGTTTTTCCTGAGGCCTCTCTGCTTGTCTTGTAGATGACTGCTTTCTCACTGTATCCTCACATGGCTTTTGTCTTTGTGTATGTATATCCCTAGTGTCTCTTTCTTATGACACAAGTCATATGGGATTTGAGTCCACCTTTATGATCTCATTTAATCTTAATTACCTCTTTAAAGGCCCAATCTACAAATATAGTAACATTGGAGGTTAGGATTAGAGGCACACAATTCAGTCCATGATAGTATCCATAACTTTCCTTCCATTCCTCCTTACTTTTCCTTTCTCCTTCCTTTCTTTGCTCTGTTTATTTTTTTCCTTTGATTCTTTTCTCCATTTCTTATTTAATTCTTCCCTTTTTCTTCACAATATCCTTCATGTAGAGGAGGAAAGTTATCTTTCTCTGCCTAAATTTGATCTCTTAACCTGTATTCTGAATCCTATTCTTTCTATTCCATGTTTTTTTGAGCATTACTTTATCATATGTTCACTCTCCCCACTTTTTCGATTTCTTCTTCTCCAGCGGTTCCTTTTATCAGCATGTAAACCCACCTACCACTCTTTCACTACTGCTATCATGACAGTGTAAGATCATCTTATGTTATTTGTAATGTTATTACAAAATAGGTTGTAATATAGATGATATAGAAGCAATCCTTCTGATTTTAGAAAGTGAAAGAGCATCGGTTTTTATAATTTTAGAGCAGTTTCCATTTCTGATTTTGATAGATTATTTCTACTCTAATATTGAAAGAGTATTAAAACTATTATAATACCAATTTAACACATAAGTGCATTAATTTCCATCTTCTTCTGAGACATAGAAATGTGTTAAGTATTTCAAGTGTAGCCATTGTAGGAAATTCTCTGCCAAGTTACAGAGACTTTTATAGTAGTATATTTCTCTTTAAAATTGGTTCTCAAAAATTTGATTTTTTTATGGACCTGTGAATGTACCATGATAAATTGTCGTGGCAGTACTTGTTTATACTTGCTGTACCAACTCTGGTTGTACTATATCATTTAGCTTTGGGAAACTATTAGACTATAGCTGTAGAAAGTTCACAGAGTGAGTGAATGACAATATAATACATCTCTTTATATTTTAAAGCAATAACTTATTCTATTTAGTATATGGTTTATTGTAGTGATTAATAGAATTAGGGAGATTAAACAACAAATTCTATTTTTTTTGTATGTAGAATTTTAGGGTTAATAGTATTTTTTCTTAGCCACAGAAATATTTCATTTGTAACAAGAAGGTCTGTTTCCTGAATGTGCACAATTGTATCGTCTGTCCAGGTTGAGCTTCTTATGTGAGCAATTACCACTGATTCTGGGACTACCTATGCAAATATATTGCTCTGTCTAGAGTCATACTGTTAAACAGTTCTAAGGTTCTACCTCAAGAACCTAGAAACAACTGGGTTTTGGCATAGGGAGGGTTACCATACGTTCATAGTGAATCAGTAGAATATACCATATCAACAGGCTAAAGAAAAAAAATCACATAATGCAGAACAAGGCATTTGACAGAATCCATCACCCATTTATAATGTTGACTAATCTCAGAATAATAGTAATAAAGAATCTCAATTTGATAAGCAATAGATAAAAAATGTTTTAGCTAACATTATAATTAGTGGTGAAAGACTGAATGTTTTCTTCCTAATAATGGGAACAAGAAGAATACCTTCTCTCACCACTCTTACTTAACACAGAACTGGGAGTTGATTTCTGTTCTTTATTACTTTCTTCTGCTTACTTCATGTTTATTTTGCTCTTCTTTTGTAGGTTCTTGAGGTAGAAGCATAGATTATTAGCTTAGGCTTTTACTCTATTGAAATATATGCATTTAGTGTTAGTAATTTCCCTCTCAGGCTGTTTCAACTATGTCTTATAAATTTTGATATGAAGCATTTTTATTTTTATTCAGTTTAGCGTGTTTTAAAATTCCCTTTGAGACTTCCTTTTTGACCCATCAATTATTTAAAAGTGTGTAGCTTAGTTTCCAAGTGTTTGGTCTTCCTGTCATCTTTCTGATACTAATTTCTGATTTGATTCCATTTTTCTGGAGACTCTGATGTCATTTCTTTTTAATTTGTTGATGTATGTTTTATGCTCCAGGATATGGTCATTCTTGGTATATGTTCCTTGAAAAGAATGTGTACTGTGTTGTTGAGTGGAGTGCTATGTGTATGGCATTTAGAGCCTATTAGTTGATGGTATTGAGTTCTTCTATATCCTTGCTGATTTTCTGTCTAGTTTTATCAGTTATTGTAAGAGGGTGTTGAAGTCTCTAACTGTAATGGAAGGTTTATCTGTGTCTTTCAATTTTCAGTTTTGCTTCCCATATTTTATGGCTTGGTTTTTGATGTGCACACATTTGGGATTGGTTTATGTTCTTGTAGGATTATATCTTATTATTACATTACATAGCATACCTTTTGTCTCTGGTCATTTTCCTTTTTGAAATTTATTTTACCTGGTATTAGTATAGCCACTTCTGTTTTCTTTGATTAATGTTTGCATGTTTTCCATCATTTTGCTTTCAGCATGCCTACATTATGTTTAACTACATAGAGTCAAATCATGTTTTTCATGTGCTCTTGCAGTAAAAGGCATATTTAAGCCATTTATGTTCGTTATTATTTAGAGCTTAAGTCTTGCATTTTATTTTCCATTTTGTGTTTGTTTCCTCTTTCCTGCCATCCCTATGGGTTATTTTGAACATATTTCGAGTTTATTTATTTATCTATAGTATTCATGAGTGTACCTCTTTAACCAATTCAGGTGAAGAATAGAAATTCTACTTTCCTTAATGTTCTCTCATCTTTTCCCATTTATTAATTATCTTAAATAATAATTCTTTTTATATTTATAGTCACATCCTTTATGTTTAGAAAACTTTCTTCAGTCATTTTTTTTAAATTGTGGACTATGGCAACAAATTTTACTTCATCTGAGAATGACTTAATTTCCTCTGTCCTTATCAGGGATATTTTCAGTGGTGATAGAATTCTGGATTAACAGTTTTAAAAATTTCAGTACTGTTTGCCACTTCCTTTTTAATGAAAATTCAGCCATCATTTTTTTCCCTCTGTAAATTAATGCATCATTTTCCTTTGCATTCAAAAGTTTTTCTTTTGCTTTTGACTTTCAGAAGTTAATTATCTTGTGTCTTGGTGTGGACTTTAAGTTTATCTTCTTTGTGGTTTATCTGACTTCTTGTATATATAGGTTTACATCTTCCCAGATGTGGGAAGTTGTCAGTCATTATATTTTCAAATACATTTTCAGCCACACTCTCTTTTCCTTCTGCAACTTCAAAGACATGAATGGTAAATCTTTTGATTTTATACCATAGGTCCTTAAGGCTGTGTTCATTTTTCCTCGCAGTGTCTCTTTTCTCTTTTGTGTATGTAGTATACATTTTATTGTTCTATCTTCCAGTGCACTGTTTCATTTCTCTATCCCTCCATTCTGTTCTTAAGCCCAAACAATAAGAATTTTATTTTGGTTATTATAGTTTAAAATTTTTTAATTTCCATTTTCTTTGCTGAGGCATTCTATTTTTATATTTATTTCAACCATTTTCTTTTTTTTCCTGTCATTCCAGTTATAATTATTTGTTCTCAAATCAATCATTTTCATAATTGTTGATTGAAGCATTTTTTCCATCACTGTTTTAAAAGTATTTTTTCATATAGTTCTGACATCTCAGTCCTTCTGGTGTCAACATCTACCGAGTATCTTTTTTTTCAGTCAATTTGTGATCTTCCTGCTTCTTGACCACATCCCAAGAATAATTTTTAGTTGAAAACTGGACATTAAAAAAAAGTCATATTCTCAGATTCTGGCTCTTTATTTACACTTTCTGTTTTAACAGGACTTCTGTGATGTTGCTTCAGCAGGGGAATGTGAGGTTTCCCCACTCAGTCTTTGTTGACACCTAGTGGTAGAGGTGACACCTATTACTGCTGGGTAGGGGTGGTGATTCTGGCTCCTAGGCAGTCTTCATTGCACTGGGGGCTAACGGCTTTACTGCTGGGCAATAGTGAAAGTCTTAATTGTTCTCGAGGTCCTCTTCAGTACTCATTACCGCTAGGTTGAGGTGGAAGTCTAGGCTCTGAGTGACATCCAGTGACACTGGTGGAGGGAGGGGAAGGTGTCTTATTATTTCCAGAGTTGGAGAAAGTCTCAGTTCCCTATTCTGTCTTTTCTGACAACACCATGGCAGGAGTATTATGGTACCTCTTTTTAGTCTTACGAAAGTGGAAGTTCATTACATCATGCACAACCATAGAAATGAAAAGTTGTACCCCATTTGTGTACAATGAATCAAAATGAAGTTTGTAAAAATTTAAAAAAAATAAAAAAAATACTCCACAACTCTTTTAAAAAAAAGAAAAAGGAAAGTGGAAGTTCAGGTTGCCCACTCAGCCTTGCTGATGTAGTTGGGATTGGGCTACTTTTTCTTTTTTCTTTTTTTTTTTAATTGATATTTGGCTGAAGTAGAATAAGAACTGTCTAAATTTTTTTCTTTTTAGGCTGTTCTTTTCCTGGTCTTTTGACTAGAGAGAGTACGCTTTTGTTGGAGTTTTAAAAACTTGTACCTGTTGGCTTTTTGTTGTTGTTTACTTTCTTCAGCTCTTAGTCTGGAATATATGAGGTCAAAACAAAAGCCAGCCACTTCTCTACTGTTGTTCTTTGGATTTCAAGGTCCCTCGCTGATCTGCCATTTTCCCTTTTAGATCTTCTTGTGTTTGCTTAAACATAATTAATTTCCATACGTTTTGGTTGTAGTTGATGGGAGAAATAGGGAAAATTACATATACTCCACTCACGTACAATTTTTAAGTGGCATTTACTTTCTAACTGATGAAATTTTAGATAAAATACAGTGACGCACAAGCATATATAGAAAATATATAAATATCTATTTTATGTATATATGTAGCAAAGGAAACAGTTTGGTTTTGTTGACTAGAGTTGGCCCCTGAATTAGTATGTTTTCATAGTTTCTTCCCTCTATTTATGAATGAATTCTCAGTCTATAAAAATATTATGTTTTCATAATATCCCCAAACTTGTGCCAAATGTAGTAGAGTTTGGAAGTAAGTACTTTGACTCTATACTGTTTCCTTTGAACAGTGACCCCCCCACCACCCCCGGATATGTCTATACTCATATAGGGAGAACAAACAAACATCTAGGTCCAGTCTAGATCTGACTCTTTGGGCCGGTCCAGGCATCAATAGTGTACAAATGTTTCCTGGGTTATTCCAGTGTGTAGCCTGTGTTCAGAACCAGTGATTCAGTGTTTGGAATTGGGTGGTTGCCTGTGGTTGTTAAGACTTCCTTGAAGAGCATGGAATTAGAAACCATTGTAGTCAGCTCTTTTGCTGCCGTGACCAAGAGACCTGACAAGAACAACTTTAGAGGAGGAAAAATTTATTTGGGGCTTACGGTTTCAGACATCTCAGTCTGTAAACAGCTGGCTCCATTCCTAGGGGCTTGAGGTGTGACAGAACATCTTGGTGGAAGGGTGTGGTAGAGGAAAGCAGCTCAAGACATCACACCAGGAAGCAGAGAAGAAGCTCCACTCTTCAGGGACAAAATATATACCCCAAAGTCATACCCCCAATGACCCACCTCCTCCAGCTACACGCTACTTGCCTTCAGTTAATCCCTATCACAGTTTGGGTTAAGGATCTCATAGCCTAATCATTTCACCTGTAAATTTTTTTATGTGGGTCACCTAATACCTAAACCATAACACAGATTCATGAAAATTTTTATCATTTTTGCTATCTTTTAGTAGAATCTAAAGATTTATTTATTTGGATATCATATTTGACCATGGCTATAGATTAAAGAATTTCCAAGGCAGGATTGAAGGACCTTATCGCCAGATGTTTTTTCCTCCAAAATGTACTTTGTAAACCTTCACACTGAATTCCGGAGATATATTTTCCTGACTGTAGTGTATGTCACTACATATGTGTGTATATGTGTGCATGCTCATGTACATGTCTTTTTTATTTTAGACTTTCTACGTTTTCAATTATCAGTTTCTTTTGTTTAGCATACATCGTTAAGTAATTTGAGTTTTTTCTTAATTTACAATGACTCAATAGTGGTTTTGTTAAATTTAATTTTTACTGGGCATTGTAATTGCTTGAACTAGAGTCACATTTATCGAGTGGCACTCCTGTTGTCTTAGGACTACTTTATTGTTTTATTTTAATTCAATCTTTGGAGCTCTTTGTTGACCTTTGCTTTTTTTAGCTTTAACACAGTTTTTGTAGTCAGTTTGGATTTATAGACCTTAGTGTAATCATCTGCTTAAGTTTTGCAATTTCTATATGATAGAGATTGAGTGATACATTGTTTATAATTAGTATTACCTTTTCACATTTTGCTGTTTGGATTATTTGATAAACTATCATAGATTCCATAATAATCCAGTCTTTGCATTTTGGTGTTTGTGATCATTTTTTTAAACTATAGTCATAGGGTGATTTAATGTCAAATGACAATTTTGAGGGTGGAGTGCCATTTATAGGTACTAGACCTAGTTGTCTGAAGCCTTTACTTGGAGATTGTGCTTCACATATTTTCCACATTGACCTTCTCAGGCCATGCTACATCCCTCTGCCAGAGACTGTAGCTTTCCCTCCTAGATCATGCTCTGCATGCCCAAGATCCCAGAATTTCCTATCTAAATGGCACTTAGGGATTTTTCTTGGGATTTTGTCCACATGAAGGCAGATTGCAATAGGCTAGTGGTAGACAAGAGATAGCTATTAGAAAGCTGGCATTTGGTTTTGGGAGCATTGAGATAGAGGTAAGACGTGTGCTTGGGTATTCTTGGAGTCAGGTGGGAATAGAAGGTAGTTAAGCTGTAGACCTCAGGTCTGTTTTCTTGCTTTGGGCCCCACAAATGATAACAGTAAGCCTAATAATAGGTATGGATGCTGTTGATTTACTTTGGATTGATTTGAATTATTTTTATTTATTGGTGAAAGGAAACTAGGCATTAATGATGTTGCATGTAGTATTCTGATCATTGAATAGTATTTCATGTCTTGAACTTGTCCTAGAAATCCCTTTTACCAGGTGATACAAAAACTGTTAAGGACAAATATTAATTTATTTTCCTAATCTCATGGTCTAGTTATTATAAGTAACATTTCTTGAATCTTTTGTTTAGGATTTCCATTGTCCATTTTGTAATCTTATTATTTGTTAGTTGTTTTGGTTTTGAAACATTTGGATGTGCACCAGATAGTTCCTCATTCTGCCTTTTGAAGTGCTGACATGATTTTCTCTTTTTTCCTACAGTAATTTATAATGAAAGTTTTCTTCTAGATTATTTTTATCTGTTTCTGAAAATTGCTTTGATAATGCATGCAGAGTGTCTGGCTAATGTATATCAATTATTAACAAAATTTTATCTTCCCTTGAGTTTTTTGGTATGTGCAAGCCAATTAGTTTATCAGCCGTACTGTGATATTTTTATTTTGATTAGTTCATCAGTCTGTTTTATCGATATTTTTATATTAAGTATATTTTTTCTAAACTTTTAATTGTTGTACTGATATTTCTACATAGCCTTATATTTATTTGGTTCTTTTATAATGTGTGTTTATGGTTCATTATTTATTTTTAAAGATTATGCTATTTTAATTGGAATGAGGTGAAATCTCCGTGTAGTTTTAATTTACTTTTCCCTAATTGCTAGAGATGTTGAACGTTTGTTCACGTATTTGTTGGTCATTGTATTTCTTCTTTTGTGTAGTTCCTTTGCCCATTTATTATTTGGGTATTTTGTTTGTTTTTGGTGTTATTTGAATTCTTTGTGTATCCTGAATATTAATGCCCTGAGGAGCAGGTTCTCCCATTTTGTAGGTTTCTCTTCACACTCTTGATTGTTTCCTTTTCTGTGAAAATGTTTTTTAATTTTGTGCCATCCCTTTATTGATTTTTTTTTTTATTGTACTTCTTGTACTTTAGGAGTCTTGTTAAGGAAGTCAGTTCCTCAGCTGGCATGTTGGAGTGTTGGGCCTACATTTTCTACTAGCAGGTGCAGGGTTTCTGATCTAATTCTTAAGTCTTTGATCTACTTTGAGTTGAACTTTATGCAGAGTGAGAGATAGGGGTTAAATTTCATTCTCCTACATGTGGATTTCCAGTTTTCCCAGCATAGTTTGTCAAAAAAGGTATCTTAGTTTGTCGAAAAGGGTACCTTTTCTCCAATGCATGTTTTTGGCATCTTTGTCTAGTATGAGATTTATGTGGGCTTGTCTTTGTGTCTTCTTTTCTGTTTCATTGGGCTTCATGTCTGTTTTGATGACAATACCTTGCTGCTTTTGTTACTATAGCTCTCTGTAGTATAATTTGAGGTCCAGATGCATCCTGCTCACTTTTCTTATTACTACATCTTGCTTTGACTATTCTGGGTCTCTTATTTTTCCAAATGATTTTCATGACTGCTTTTTCTATTTCTGTGAAGAATGCCATTGGAATTTTGGTGGGAATTGCAGTAAATCTGTTTAGTGCCTTTGGTAGCATGGTCATTTTGACAATATTAATTCTGCTTATCCATGAACTTGGGAGGGCTTTCCGTCTTCTAAGGTCCTCTTCAATTTCTTTCTTTAGTGTTCTGAAGTTTTCAGTGTAGAGGCCCTTTACCTCTTTTGTTAGATTGATTCCCAAGTATTTTGTTTTATTTTTTTTTTTGAGCCTATTATGAATGGAATTGTTTCATAATTTTTTTTTCAGCAGATTCATCATTGGAGTATAGGAATGGGATTGATTTATGGGTGTTGATTTTGTATGCTGCTACTTTGCTGAATTCATTTATGAGCTCTTGAAGTGTTTTGGTGGAGTTTTTAGGGTCTTCTAAATATAGGATCCTGTTAAAATAAAAATAAAAAAAATTAAAAAAATTAAAAAAAAGATACTTTAAGTTCTTCTTTTCCTATTCCTTTCTCTTTAATTTCCTTCTCTTGTCTAATTTGCTCTGGCTAGACTTTCAAGTACTGTGTTGAATAGCAGTGGTGAAAGTTGGCATCTTTTTCTTCTTGTTTTGAGGAAATGCTTTTAGTTTTTCTCCATTCAGAGTAATGTTGGCCTTGGCTTTGTCATATATAGACTTTACAATGTTGAGGTAAGTTTCTTCGCTCCCTAATTTTTTAGTGTTTTAAACATGAATGGGTACTGTACTTTGTCAAATGCTTTTTCTGTATCTATTGAAATAATCATGTGATTCTTGTCCTTAAGTCTACTTATGTCCTGAGTTACATGTATTGATTTCTGTATGTTAAACCAACCATGCATGCATCCCTGAGATGAAACCCACTTGATCATTATGCATTATCATTTTAATGTGCTTTTATAGCAGTTTGCCAATATTTTATTAAGAATTTTTGCATTTGTGCTCTAGGGATATTGGTCTGAAGTTTTCTTTCCTTGATGGGTCTTTGTCTGGTTTTGGTATCAGGGTGATATTGGCTTCATAGAATGAGTTTGGCAGAGTTCTCTCCTTTTCTGTTTCATGGAATAATTTGAGGAGGTTTGGTGTTAGTTCTTCTTTGAAGGTATAGGAGATTTTGACTGAGAATCCATCCAGTCCTAGCTTTTCTTCATTGGAAGGTTTTTGATGGCTCCTTCAGTTTCATTACTTGAAATTGATCTGTTTAAGTTTTCTATGTCCTCTTTGTTCAATTTGAATAAGTCATATATCTTTAGGAATTTGTCATATCTTCAAGATTTACTAGCTTATTGAAATACAAATTTTCAAAAATCTTTTGATGATCCTCTTGATTTCAGTAGTGTCTATGGTGATATTCTTTGTTCATCTTGGATTTTGATAGTTTGAATTTTTCCCTTTTGGTTAGTTTGGTGAAGGGTTTATCAATTTTGTTTATCCTTTCAAAAAAACCCCACAACTCTTTGTTTCATTAGTCTTTTGTATTATTTATTTTAATTTCAATTTCATTGATTTTAGCTCTAATTTTAATAATTTCCGGTCTTCTACTGATTTTGGTGCTGGTTTGTTCTTCTAACTCCTTGAAATGTAATATTAGATTTTTTATTTGATATCAGATTATCCATCCTTCTGATATACTGACTATAAACTCACTAGTTTCTTTAACTCTCTCAGGCTTGATAATTTGCTAAAATGACTAAAGTACTCAAGAAAGCTCTAAATTTATGACTACAGTTTTACTACAAAGGATAGAAATCAGAAGGGTCAAATGAAGAGACACATACCACAATGTTTAGGAAGAAACACAGAGCTTCTGTGCCTTCCTGTGAAATCAGGAGATGTCTCTCCTGGCACATGAATGTTTTTGCCAACTAGGAGCCTCCATCAAGCTTCAGTGGACAGAGTTTTTACTGGAATTTCATTAAGTAGGCATATCTGATTAAGTTAATCTTTGGCCATGTGTTTGGACTCAGTCTTCAATTTTCCCTTCCCAGAGGTCAGACTGCTGAAGAGTCCTAATCCATTAATCATATAGTTGTTCTTTCCCATGCCTCGCTGTCATTCTGAAGCTATCCTGGACCTTGCCATGATTCGTCCTATTAGCATAAGAAATACACTCCAAGGAAATTCCTCGGGTTTTTGAAGGTCTTTGGAATAAAGCTTCCAAGATGTTTAGAACACTTCAAAGGAAAAGTGTTAAAGATGGATAGAGTTGATACCCTATGTTGCCATCCCCCCACTTCTTCCTTGATATCTGAAGTAAGGATGTGGTAAGTAGTGTTGGAGATGGTAGATAGCCATCTCAGGCCATGAGGTAACCTGAAATGTGGAGAACAATCTTGATGGCACTGTAGCTCTACTGTATGAGCCTTGTCCTGCCCATATTCTGGATTATGACAACTTCTTCATCCTCTCTGTATTACTGTCCTATCTCCCCTCCCATTCCCAACTTTCATCCTATTTCAGTTTCCTATTTCTGCTGTAACAGATTACCACAAACCTAATGATTTATATAACATAAGTGTATTTTAGGTTCTATAGGTTAGAAGTCTAACACACTTCTCACTGGGCTAAAATTGAAGTGTTGACAGGGCTGCCTTTCTTTTTGGGGTCTCTGTAGGTGAAAATTTGTCTGCTTGAACTTTCCAGCTTCTGAAGACTGCCCACATTCCTTCGTTGATACCTCCTTCCTTCATCTTCAGAGCAACTGCATTTGAACAACATTTCAAAGAATATTCTTCCATAGTCACTTTTCCCTCTGACTCTTCTTTTGCCTCCCTCTTCCATTTTTCTGGATTCTTGTGACTACATGGTTCATCCTTTCTTCCTTCTTTGCATCCATCCATCTACCCATCTGTCCATCCAGTCTTTCCTCTCTCTCCCTTTCCTGTCTAGTTGGTCTGTCTTCATTTTTTCAAATGTTTGTGTTTCATCCTTGAACATTTACTTTTACATGCATCCTTGAAGAATAAGAATGTATGTCTAAGAAAATTATTGGTGATTTTTCTGATACCATCTATTTTTTCAGTTGACACATATTATGTTTGGCCTTTTAAAATTGATTTCACTCACACCTCCTCCTCCTTCAGCATACATATACTTTTTTTTCTTTGTGACATTGACTGAATAAATCGGACTCCTCCCATCTTTGGTAGAATCTCCCATAATCTGGATTTGCCTTACTGGAAAACTTTTAGCTTTTCCCTTATTCCCTATATTTCCTATAACCAAGAAGTTAGATCTACGATGGGACTGCCCAGTAGAATTTTCTTCAATGATGGAAGTGTTCTATAACTGTACTTTTCAGTATAATAACTACTGTCTATAGGTCATGAGGGCACCAACTATTCCTCCTCCCTTAATTTGCTTTTCAGATTGGCCTTTATTGACCAAATAAATGTTTATGGAAGTTCCTTTAACTAGAGCTGGCTTGAGTTGTGAATTTCTACTCCTGATTTAAAACTGTGCTTACTGTAGAAACTGCACTCTAGGAACAAGGTTCACTTCAGACTTTTACTATTATATTTTTAGAATTTGTGTATATTTTATATTTGCATTTAAGGGAGTGGTGATAAAAATTTAGAATTGTATTTTCTATTAATATCCAGAAGGCCTTCATCCTTTCCTCTCATACCCTTCTCTATCTTGGGGAATTGAACCCAGGGGCCTAATGCTTGCTAGGCAAGCACCTTACCACTGAGTCACATCCCTACCCCACTCTCCATCTTTTTTCTAATTAGAAATTTAATATTTGTCTAGCTAGACTTTTAACTTGTAGAATGCTCGACAGAGTGCTTACGTATCCAAAAGAGAAACCTGATAAATATCTGCTCCAACCTCCTCACTTATACGAAGAACAAAGGAAGCCATACGGGATGATTTAGAACCCAAGCCTATTTTTCTTACTGAGGTCCAGTGTTGCCTTTGTTGTATTGTACTATACTCTTTTATATGTTATTACTGAGCCAGTTGCAGTGGTAACATACCTGTTATCCCAGCATCTCAGGAGACTTAGGCAAGAGGATCTAAGTTTGAGGCCAGTCGTATAAACTTAATGAGGCCCTAACAATTTAGTGAGGCCCTGTCTCAAAATAGAAAATAAACAGGGCTGGGATATAGCTTAGTGGTAAAGTGCCTTTGGATTTAATCCCCAGTACCAAAAACAAAACAACAATACTAAGAGCAACAAAACCAAAACCAAATGTTATTACTACCTTTTCTTCTCAGAAATTACTTATTTGACTTAATAGCTTACTACTTTTGTTTTATGTTTGCTGTCAGGAAACAGCTTTGTATGTTTAATTCTTTGTAGTTTTATAAAGTGATTTCTGAGCTTTTATCTCATTTATTTATCATGAAGATAACCTTTGGCTCTTATACCTGAAATTCCTAAATAGTGGCATGTATTTTTGTTATTCTGGCATGCTTGCTGCTTCTGTACATCCACAAATCCAGCTGCCTTAGCTTCAGACATATGTCTTCACTCATTCCACTGAGATTATAAAGTTCAGGCATTGTAGCTTCTCAGTTGAACCCCTTTCCACATCTTCTGGGTCCTCCTGGAGTCTAAGGCATGGAATTCCAAGCATGTAGATAATTAGTTGTTTTGAGGCACCTCTGTTTCTTGGCTTCTTAAAACTACTGTGATCAGGGAAGTTCTTTTAAAAACTTAGAGGTTCAATATGTAGTTAAGCAACACAATGTGTAGAAACAAACATAGGATAATCATATAATTTATTGTACTAACATTCTTCAATCAAAATGGTGTTAGAGATAAGATAAATTTTATGGCTGTAATGTATGTCTGTGTGATCTGATTGGTGGCAAGGCAATGAATTGTTAATCTAAGGCTAGCCACTTTCTACAGCAGGGGCTTATTACCACTCAGTTCCTACAAAATGTAAAGATTCTTAGGAGGATCTTCTCTGATCCATGATTATGTTAAATTAGTTAAACACAGTTATGTTTGTGAGAAAATCATTTAGTTTGTTACTGATTTTCTAACGTTACAAATGGAAATAAAAGGTGTAGTGGTTTTCCTGGAGACATTTGAGTAGATCATAAAACTTACTTGTTTGAATTGTATGCTCAGTTTTCATGCTTGTTTGAGAGTAGAATGTGATATTTTAGGTTCACTTTATGATAGTACTGGGTAAATAAGAGTTAGAGTTAAGCTTTTTATCCTTGGGTTTCTAATAGCTACTGCTGAGGTGACCCTTATATGGTAAGATTATCTTAAGATAAGACCACTGCTTATTGGCTCAAAGTTCAAAGGAGAGCATTAGCTTCAAGGACATAAATCACTGAGTCATTATCTACCAATTTGTAACAAAAGTGCAGTTGAACAACATTTATCAAGACAATCTAGTATCATTTACCTACAGTTTGAGGTCAGTCTATATTGAGGTTTATGTAGGTCCTTTGAACTGTTTTGCAGAGACAAAAGTTCAGATTTATTTTTATTTTCTAATTTGAAGTATCAGGTGGATTTGTATGCCTTTTTCATCATCAGAAGCGAACTCCATTTTATCTACCCTCAAAGCCTTATTAGGTTCTAACAACTGTCTTATATTAATTAAGTTATTTGCAGATAAAATTTAATGAAATGGCACTACATTGTCTGCTATTTGTTTTATAATGTGTTCATTCTTTTTTCCTCTTTAAGTTGATTGGGAGCTCCGTGGATCAAAGATATGTATTATGCTATTTGAAAAATCTATAATAGCAGGGCTTACAAAGTCAGATACTTAAAGGGACTATCTGGTAGATAGTTTGAACCAGGGTAGAATGAGCCCAGGCAAAACGCTGAATAAGCATCTTGTTTTAAATTGGCCATTAATTCCAGCAGATTTTTGTCTTGTGGGAATGTGAGCTTGATGTTGTCTAAAAATTAATCCACTGGTGTTATTTGGCTTGTGGTCTCTTAGTTTGCTGCTTCTAAATTAGTGCATCTTCTGAAATGGCTTTATAAATACTTGTTTGACTAAAAGATGCTTATTGTTATGCAACCCTGGATACCCTACTTGTGCAGGATTATCATAGTGGTAACATGTATAATGTGTTATAAGATGTTTGAGAATGTTCTCATCTATTAAAGGATTTGCCCTTTTTGAAGGATGGCACATACACAGGTAAGGAGATTAACTTCTACCCTGAAAGCAGTAGACTTGGGTATTGAGTCTTTCCTGCTATGTCCATGGAAAGTCCTTTGGATTACTTTCCAAATTAGAATCCAGTGATAAAATGGCTGCATATTCTGAGGCCATGCAAAAAGAATGATGTAGCCATGAGGCGCTTTAGCTACCTGGGTGGCTGAAGTGGGAGGATCTCCAGTTTGAGGCCAGCCTTGACAATGTAGTAAGATTCCGTCTCAAAGCAAAACAAAACAAAAAATGATGTAGTGAATTGTTGGAAAACTTGTGTACCTTCCAATTAAGGTTTCTATTATTTTTATTATTTTTATTTCTTGAATTCTGGATTGATTTTTCATTCTTTCTCCACCTTTCCCAATGAACATTGTTAACATGCATTCTTGGTACTTAGTAGAAGTCTTTCCTGCCTCATTTCTCCTCTTTCATTCCTGTAGATATAGCCTTAACTGGCTTTTATATTCTGTATTTAGTCGATCTCCAGATTTCTAAAAAATTCACATTGTGAATCATAAACATACTCTGATTTAAAGTAAAAATAAACATAGGACCTCCTCACATCCTCTTACCCGAGATCCTTTTAGTTAGAGTTAGGTACCTTCCTGCAGACCAAACTCTTTTTAGTGTGGAACTCCCTATCTTTCATTTTCTTCCTAATCTTTCCCTAGTCCTTTAAATTTGCTTGTTCTCTACTCCTCTCAGCAGCCATATTCTACTCTCTTCCTTTCTCTTTATGGTATTTCTTCAATGGGCTGACTCCTCTTATTTATACTTTTTATCACTTCTTCTATTATTGTACTATTTTTGGAGTCATTCACTTTTTGTTCCTTCATCACCAGACTTGTTTAGAAGTGTTTTAGGAATACTGAGTTTGTTTCCTGCTGAACCTTTGAGGTCCATTTAATATCAACCACCATGCTCTTGTGTACTAGGCACTCAACAACTGTTTCTGAACTGGAGTTTTACTTTATATTTTCCTTCATTCATATTTATCTGGTAAAATGTATAATACATAAGATTAATCATTTTAACCATTTTAAAGTGTACAGTTCATGGTATAAGGTATGGTCATATTACTGTACAACAGTCACCACCATCTGTCTGTGGAGCCTTTTCCTTTTGACCAGCTGAAACTCCATGCCCATTAAACTCTGATTCCTTGTTCTGTCTTTTCCCCAGTCTATCTTCATGCATTTGTTATAAGAGGAATCACAAAATATTTGTCCTTTTGCTACCACCTTATTTCACACAGCATAATGTCTTCAAGATTCATCCATATTGCAGTATGTGTCAAATTTTTCTTCCTTTTAAAAACTGAGTAATATTCCATTTTATTTATCGACCACATTTTAAAAATGTCAATACATCTGTCAGTGGACACATGGATTGCTTTTTAGTTTTTGGCTATTGTGAATAATGTTGCTATAAACGTGGGTGTACAAATGTCTGAGTCTTTACTTTGAATTCTTTTGGGTGTATATACCAAAGTGGAATTGTTGGATCATATAGTAACTCTATGTTTAATTTTTTTGAATCACTACACACAGTGACTGACATTTTACATTTCCAGCAAGGGTTCATATTCTTGCCAACATCTGGTTGGTTCCTTCATTCTTTTTCTTTTTCTCCCATCCTCTTCCTTCTCCTCCCCCTCTGCTCCTTCTCCCCTTCATCCCCTTCTTTCTTTCTCCCTTCGCCATCCTACTGGGTATAAAGTGGTATATCTTTGTGGTTTTGATTTTAATTTTCCTGACTGACTAGTGATGTTTAGTATTTTTTTCATGTGCTTATTGGTTATGTGTGTATTTTCTTTGGAGAAGTGTTTAAGTTCTTTGCCCATTTAAAAAATTGGGTTGTGTGTATGTTTGTTACTGAGTTTGTGAGTTCTTTATATATTTTAGCTATTAACTGCTTATCAGATGTGACTTGCAGATATCTTCTCCATTCTGTGGATTGCCTTTTCATTCTTTTGATAATGTCCTTTGATGCATAAATTTTAAATTTTAATGAAGTCCAGTTCATCTATTTTTTGTTTATTGCCTAGGTTTTTGTTCTATCCCTGAAATCACTGCCAAATTCAACACAATGAAACTCTGACTTCGTGTATTGTATTAAGACTTTTATAGTTTTAGCTCTTAAAGTTAAGTTTTTGATCATTTGAGATTGTTTTTGAATGTTATAACATGATCATCAGTTTAATCTTTTTTTGCATATCCAGTCTTCCTGACATCATTTGTTGAAGACTGTCTTTTTTTTCCATTGAATGGTTTTTCTCTCATTTATATTTGATTGAATGATATTTAACTTTATCAACTGTCAGTTGTAATTGTAGTAAAAGTTGTTATCTTTCTTGTTATTGCCTTATCTTAAAAGCTCAAAATTTACTTATGCTTTCTTTTTCACTTGAAAATAAAAGGGAAGACTTAGCAGATCTATACATCGACAACAGAAGTACCATTTATTAGCTCTTATCTCTAATTAGGTATTTGTTAAGATTTATTAATCATTTTTACTTTGTACTTTACCATCTTGCTACTTGAAATATAGAAGTAGAAGCAATGGAGAGTACGTTTATGTGCTTTTAAGTGACTGCCCTTTTGTATGTCTGAAAATTTGGTGTTTAGTTAATTAACCTCTCTGAAGTTTAGATGTTTTTAATGTAAAAATGAAAGGATTGCATTAAATGCATGTTATACATCCTCTACTATGGAAATACTTGGGTGGTTTTTAATTGGTTAATAAAAATTTAGTAGAGAATAGAAGAGATTTATATTATGTAAGGAATACATTAAAATTGATATTCCTATAATATATCATCTTTATAGCTTTGGTGTTTTTTCCATATGTGAATTAGAAGTTTTAAATATAGCCATGATTAGTTTCTTTCAATGCTAAAAAACTTGATTTCTAGGAGTTTTGTTTGTTTGTTTGTTTGTTTTGTACCAGGGATTGAACCCTGGGATGCTTAACCACTAAGCCACCTCCCAGCCCTTTTAAAATATTTTATTTAAAGACAGGGTTTCACTGAGTTGCTTAGGACCTCTTGAAGTTGCTGAGGCTAACTTTGAACTCTTGATCCTCCTGCCTCAGCCTCCCAAGTCACTGGGATTACAGGCATGTTCCACTGTGCCTGGCAGGTTTTAGATATTATAGCAATTTATAGTATTACTACCTCTATCTTCTTTTTTTTTTAAACATTTTTTAGATGTTGATGGACTTTGATTTTATTCATTTATTTATATGTGGTGCTAGTGGCAAGCGCTCTACCACTGAGCCACAACCCCAGCCCACTACCTCTATTTTCTTAATGCATTGAGGAGAATGGGCATGGATTAGTGTACATTAAATTAGTTTGCACATGAAAGAGAGGACCACCAAAAGCCAGGTGGA
The DNA here is from genome assembly GCA_020662805.1 of Glaucomys volans. Taxonomy (NCBI): domain Eukaryota; kingdom Metazoa; phylum Chordata; class Mammalia; order Rodentia; family Sciuridae; genus Glaucomys; species Glaucomys volans. The sequence goes on from JAJEJO010048038.1 coordinate 161,538, forward strand.
AAAAGTGAGCCTTCAGAGACAGACATCTTCTGGAAAGTCAAAGAATTCTAAAGCCTAGACACGGGGATTTGAGGATGCTACATTTCTGGTTCTGTTTGTGAGAGGCCTATGATTGTAAGTTACACAGGCTTATATGGATTAAAATTGCACTAAAAGACATTTTGTTGATTGGGTAATTGTATAAACTTTTCTTAAGCTGCAGTTAATTTTTAACATATACTAATTGACTTTGCAAAATTTTTTTCATAGCTGTGTTGGCCTCTTGTCTTTTTATATTACATGGAAATACAAATGATAACATGTATTCAATGTTTGATACATTTGTTTCACTTTATTGTTTTTATATCTTTTCAAGGAAAATGATGTTTTAGTGATGGTATTTTATCAGAAACTATTCCAGATGCCAAGAAGTGAAGCTAATTCATTGTGTACAGTGATTTCCTAAGAACATTAGGGATTAATTCTCTTGATTGAAAAAGGGTGACTGAATAACTAGGAGGACAGGCCTAGCTTTTGAATTTTGAACTATCTGAATCTATTGTCATTACTTTTAAATTACTAGCATTAAATCATTACTAATAAAGTAGTATATTACCTTTGAAGCTTTTTCATTTGGGATCATGACTCATATTTAAGAAGAGAAATGAAAATCTTGGCTTTTTCAAACATTACTTTAAATCACAGCAATAATTTCATTTATACTTAAATATTTTGGATTCCAGATGCAAATTGAACAACTACTAGCCATTTTGAGCGGCGATATTTATAGAAAACTGAAATGGGAAGTAAGTCTGGTGTGCAGTACCATAATTTGGGAGCATATATATGTTATCTAGGAATGTCTTTGGTAAATAAAAGGGTCACAAATGTAAAGTCTTTCTTTGGAGACTGATAAAAAAAATAATAGATAAAATAAAGAATAATGTGTTCAATGAGATACAATTCAAACAGAGGAAATTATTGGGAAATGATTATATTAGTAGCAGATGGACTTACTTCCTTTATTGCAGTCTTACTACAAATCCTAGAACAGCTAAAATTGCTTTTGATATTTAAAGTGTGATCAAAAGATAAAGAGGTTTGTTTATTTGGTTGTGCTATTGTGATTCTAATTATGTCTTTTGGATGCTTCATTTGTACTAGGCTATTTTTATGATTCCCACCAATCCACCACCAACATTCAGGAAGCCTGAACTTTGGTCTGATGATTTCACCGATTTTGTTAAAAAGTGCTTAGTGAAGAGTCCTGAGCAGAGAGCTACGGCAACACAGCTATTACAGGTCAGTGTGCATGTAAGGAAAGAATATTTTCTTCATACCTTTTGGCTTTTGACATTGACTAGAAATGCTTTGAATTTCACAACTTTTTTCCAAAAACTTAAACCTCCCCAGGAAATATGGAGCTATAAGACACACACAGCCCATTCTGCTATAAGTTATGTTTGTCTCATTTTCTCTTTTCCAGGTTCAGTCTTCTGCTTTTTTCCTTTTTTTGTCTTTCTCTTAAAGCTGTTTTAAAACAAAATTTCCAAGGGATTCTCTTTTCAGATATGAGTTCTTGACTCTATAGTTATTTCTCATTGCTTTTCCTTATGTTCCTTGGCTTAGCATTTCTTCATTGACATGTTTTTCCACTATAAGACATATAAATATTTCTGACCAGACATGGTGGTGCACACCTGTAATCCCAGTGGCTCAGGAGGCTGAGACAGGAGGATCGAGAGTTTAAAGCCAGTCTCAGCAAAAGTGAGGCACTAAGCACCTCAGTGAGGCCCTGTCTCTAAATAAAATACAAATAGGGCTGGGGATGTGGCTCAGTGGTTGAGTACCCCTGAGTTCAATCCTCAGTTACCACCACACCCCCAATAAATAAATAATACAAGATTTCTGAACACCTTGAAAAAATTATTACGTGCTGTAATATTAGTTACACGATTACCTAAGTGAAGACTTTTAGTGTCTTTGCTTTAAAAGACTTTGCATCCAGAATGTTAGGAGGATTTTTTCTTTTTTGTTTTCTAAAAATCTGCCTTATAATTCAAAGCAAAAAGAAATAATTTACTACTTACAATAAGCATTTGGGAACCTTTCTTTCCCAACAAAGTTGCCTCAGAACTCTCAACTAATAAGTGTGTCTAACATTTACAAATTTGATATTTGCAAAATACTTCCGTTAGTGACAAAAGAATTCAAATCATTTTTCGGATTAAAAAGTGATTTTCCAAAGGTTCCTTTTTTTCTTTTTCTTTTTTTTTTCTTTTCTTTTTTAAAAAATTGGTGATAATGGGGATTAGCCCAGGACATTGTACATGCTAGGCAAGTCCTCTACCACTGAGCTGCATCCCCAGTTCCTGAGGTTCCTTTTCCATTTTTTTCTTTTCTTTCTTTTTTGTCCTGGGGATTGAACCCAGGGGTGCCTCACCACCAAAATACATCCCTAGTCCTTCTTATTTATTTTTTAAAATTTTGAGACAGGATCTTGCAAAGTTGCTGAAGCTGGCCTTGAATTTGTAATCCTCCTGCCTCAACCTCCTGAACTGGTAGACTTACACAGTTTCACAGGTGTGAACTGTGCCCAGCCCAAGTTTCCATTTAAAAAAAATGATTGGTTGAAGGGTAATTGGGCTTATAAGTGTAATTATAATTGTGAAAAATTTAACTTAGTAATCAGTATCCATGAAAGCTCATTTAGCAATATCTGTTTAACAAAAAATTTCTATATTCTTTGTCCTAGAAATTACATTTCTAGGAAATTACTTTACAGAAAAATTCAATCAAATGATGTATGTGTAGAAATAGTCATAGGACATTGTAGTAGCAAAAGATTGGAAACAACCTAAATATCTGCCAATGAATTAGAAATAATTGAAGAGGAGTGACTGGGAAAAATACACACACACCCATATATATGTGTGTATGTTTATGTCAAGGCTTGTAAAGGAGTATCTCTAGAAAAGTAAGAAACTGGCCTTCAAAGAAGGTAATTGCAAGGGTAAGTGGCAGGAGTGGGATCGAGAGTTAACTTTTTGCTGAATACTCTTTATGAGACTTTCAGATTTAGAGTTATATGTAAGTATTGCTTTCCAGAAATAAAGTAATGTTTAAGATGGTAAATTTTATGTATATTAAAAATTTTAAAAAACTCATTATTTCAAAAGAATGTTTTAAGTATATAAATAAATTGAAGGCCTATTGGTATTTTTTGTCATAAATATATTAATTGTTCAAACCAAAGAAGGCAACAAAGGAGAAGGGGGGAGAAGTTGAAAAAGTGAAACAACACCAAATATGATGGTGAAAATAAATCAGTTATGTCTGATAACTGATTTTTATAGATTAACCTATATTTTTTTCTAGTTTTTCCTTCTACAATCTTTTCTAATTTTTTTCAGAGCTGTTGAAAAATATTTGTGGGAAGGATATTGCAACCCAGAAAGATTGACTCATCAAAGATTGCACAGTGATTAAATATTATACTAGGTATATTCCATTGACCCTAGCCCTATTCTTTGCTCCTTCTCCACTCTCCTTTCTGCCCTTGAAGGTTGATTAGTATGTATTACATTAGCAAGATGTGTTACCCTCCATTTCTAGTTGGATTTGGCCCAAGCATGCATCCTTCCTTTTAATAAGGCAAGCAACACAGCTGTTTTTGCAGAATGCTTATGTGGTATTTTTATTCATCAGTATTTGTTTCCTTGTTTTTTATGTTTTCTGTTATACTGTTTACCATTCAAGGCCCTCTGTTACAAGGACAAATGTCCTTGACTGGTCCCTTAACTCCCCCTTTTCTACCTCCATGTACTTCTATAATACCGAAATCAACATTTTTTTTAGGCCATGTATTTTCAGTCCTTTGTACCTTTTCTTATACCTTGGCCCCCCCCCCCCACCACCAACCAGTTTGGAAATTCCCCCATTTAAATGGTTTTGTTACTCATTGCTATTGTTTCTAATTCAAATTGGATCTCCAGGAAGTGTTCCTTTGTGTTCCATAAACATCTTGTGCATATCTTTTACTACATTAGAATATTAGGTTGATTGAGATCTGCCATTATCTGAGTCACCCTTGGGCTTGGCAGGAACAGGTGCTGTCTCTGTGAACTCCCATGGTGTGTGACGTACTTTCCTTTTACCAGTTCAAGTATGATGTAGAAGAAACTTTACTTCCCTTTCTGAATCTCCCATTATGATACAATCACCTTAAGTACTTCCTCTGCACACACTGAGAACCATGTATTATAATATTTACTTTAACCTTAAGCATAATTGAGAAAACTCAAAAGGAGTGAAATTTATTGTATTTACCCTGTATTTGCTCTTTCTCTTGTTCCTTTTCTTGATGTTCACAGGTTCCCTCTTTTCTAATTTCCTTTTTTTAAAACATAAAAACATTTTCTAACTTCCTTTCTGTTTAGAGAACTATTTTAGCTGTTCTTTTTGGGATAGGTCTATTGTGACAAATTCTCTTAGTTTTTGTTCATCTGAGAATGTCTTAATTTATTCTTCACTCATGAAAGATATTTTCATTGGACAATAGTATTCTGGATTGACAGTTCTTTTTTTTGCAATATTTGAAAATTTCATATCACTTCCTTGTGTGCTTCATGGTTTCTTATAAGAAATCTACTGTAATTTGGATTGTTTTACCCTTTACTTTTTCCAAGATTTTTTTTTTTTTGTTTGAGTTCTCAGAAGTTTAATTATGATGTATCTTGACAATAACCTACTTGGGTTTGTTCTGATGAGACTTTGTTTAGCTTCATGAATCTGTTGGTTTACGTCTATTGCCAAATACAGGGAGTTTTCAGCCACATTTTTTTTTTTTTTCAAATACTCTTTTCAGCCACAACTTTTTTCTCTTCTTTTACTCAGTCTAACACAGCACAAATGTTAGATTGTTTTAGTCCAACAAGTCCCTAACACCCAGTCTGTTTTCTTTGTTGCTTATACTGTATATATTGTGTATTTTCTCTTCCAGTTCATTGATTTTTCTCTCCTTTTTGTTGTCCATCCATTGAGTTTTAAAAATTTTAGTTATTGTATTTTTCAGTTCTAAAACATTCATGTTTCTTTTTTATACCTTTTGCTTCTTTACTGAAAAAATTAAATTTTCATTTGTTTACAAGCATATTTGTAATTGCTATTGAATTTTTATGATGGTTGTTTAAAAATCCTTATTGCATAATTCTAACATTCATGTTATTCTGTTGTTAAGGTCTTCTGATTGCCATTTTCCCATTTAAATTGAAATTTTCTTTTTTTGTGGTACAATGAAGTGCTTTCAGTTGAAACCTGGACAGTATATATGTTATACTCTTGTTTAAATCTTAAACATCATCTTTTTCTTCCTTCTTTTTTCCTTTTTTATGAAGGGGATCAAACTCAGGGCCTCATGCATGCTAGGCAAGTACTCTATCACAGAGTTATACTTCTAGCCCCTTATTTAAGTCTTGTGCCTATAGCAGGTCTCCTCAGTAACTATTCTACTGAGGGTAGGGTACTTCATATTTATGCTAGCTAGAATCTCTTTAGCTATGCAGGGCAGATGAGAGCTTGAGGGTAAGAGCTTCAGGTCTCCCACAGCCTCTTTTGGTACTGTAAGACATGGTCTCAGTATAGCAGAGTGGTGGTGACAGTTCTGACCCTCCACTTGGCTGCTTGTAACCCCACTCTTAACAGGAAGAAAGTGGGGATTACTACCTAGTAGGAATCTAAATCCAGGCTTCAGAGTGGTCTTCACTGACATGCTAAGTGAAGTGGGTTGGGGAGTGGGATCTTTATAGAATACCTTGTAGAGATGAATACCTGAATTTCTGAGCTTGGCACTTATCAGTAGGAAACCTGGACAGCTTCAGAAGTGCTAAAGTCTTAAGTTCCTCACTCATACTTTGCTAGTGGGGTTGGGGCCACAAATTTTTTTTTCCCCCTGTGGTATTTAGTTAAAAGTTTTCTGACTTGCTAGGCTGTCCATTTCCTAGTTCTTTGACTTAATAGAGCAGGCTTTTGTAGGGGCTTTTTAAAAAATATCTTTTTAAATGTTGATGGATCCTTATTTTATTCATTTATTTACATGCAGTGCTGAGAATTGAACCCCATTCCTCACACATGCTAGGTAAATGCTCTCCTGCTGAGCCACAATCCCAGCTGTAGGGACTTGGAGATACAGAGAAAAATCTTCTCAATCTATCTAGAAACAGAAATTATTTTCTAATTCATTTTAACTCATTCTCTATGAAGCATTTTTTGTTGTCATTAAACTGTTATCAGTTTAGAACTTGATAATTCAGAACATAAGAAACTTTAAGAGTGTTCCAGATTTTAAAACAATAAATTTTTCATGGAGTCTTAATTTTTAAAATACCTGATCAAGAATGTGATAGGTTCATTTAGGGGTAATTTATGTGTTTTTTGTAAAGTAATTTAGGTGGTTTAAAAATTCTTACCTACTCTTAATTTTTAATTTATATACATTGAGAAATAGTGAAACTTTTTTTTTTTTTTTTTACTTTTAGAATTTGATGTGTTCATCTTTTTCTTGTTGAAATACTTAAAAAGAAATCCTTTGTATAATCAGCCCCTTGTGGACATATTTTTTTGTTTATCTTTTTTTGTTGCCTTTCATGACTTAAGCACATGCACTACTACTGAGCTGTATCCTCAGCCCCTCATTCATGCATTTTTAAGTTCTATATATTCAAATCATCCTTTTCTTATTTTATGATATTAAATTGAATATATAAATATTTTCCAATATAACCCTGTAGTTCTTTCCTATTTCCAATTTGTTTAAACATTTAACTCCTTAAGTAGCTGGAATTTATTTTGGTATTTTTGTGGTAAGGCTCTACCCCACCCCCCCAAAAAAGACTGGCAGTTAACTCAGTTTTGGTTTAATTATTTTTTCCCTCACTGAATAGAAATGCTTTCTTCATAATATGCCAGTTTCCTTCATATATTACATTCCATTTCTAGGCATTCTATTTTATTTTGTTGTTCTTTCTATTCTCATACTGGAACCATATACTTTCATAGGCATTTAACAAAAAAATGTAGCTTCTGTTTATTGGGTATAAAGTATGATTTTTCTGTTCAATCATTCATACTATTCAGATGATTTATGTCTTTATTTTTGTCTATATTTTTTTCAGTGACTTTTAAAGAGGAATATTAAAATTTCCTATTTTTACTTATTTAGATCAATCTTCTGTCTAGTTTTTATTATATATTATGAATCAAGTGAGCCTTTGTCTTTTAGTACTTAAATAAAACTTAATAAATAGAAATTCAACCTTTTATTTACACATTTTACCACAGTTTTCATATTTTACTTTTGCCATCTTGTTTTTTCTGCATTGTTTTTAATGTTGCTTTACACTTTTAACGTTACCCACCTGCTGTTTAAAAAAGAAAAATATACTTAAAAATTTAGCAGTGTCTCTGATAAAACTGCTTTCATTACTATCCAGAATGCTCAAATAATATGATGGTGTTCTTCAAGTACCTTTTTAATTTACTAGCCATTCCCTCCCTGTTGGTCAGTATTACGTTTATAGCAGTTACCCAGAGAAAGGATGAGTACAAATGAATTGGACATAGGGAGATTTTTAATTTAGGAGTGTTTAGCTCCATAGACAAACATATACTATAATGAATTCATAGTGAATGCACAAAGGCAAGGTTGCAGTAGGTTGGATAAACCAGATATGTACTTTAGCATCTCTTAGAAATAACTGTGGCTTGAAGGCAGGGGCCATAATTTTTCCTGAGATAACAAGGTATAGTACAGTTTGAAATTTCTATATCTTTTTCAAGAGATGTAACTTTAGTGGTTCCTGGTTTTTATATTTTGATCTCTCACTTCTGTATTAGGTTGAATATTTCTTATTTGAAATGCTTCAGACCAAATATGTTTCAGACTTCAGAGGTTTTTGGGATTTTGGAATATTTACAGACTTCCAGTTGGATTCCTAATTTGAAATTGAAAATTGTTTCAGTTAGATTGTGCATTGCTGTGACCAAAAGACTGACTAGAACATCTTAGAGGAGGAAAAGTGTGTTCATGTTTCAGAGGTTTCAGTGGCAGACTCCATTGTTTTGGGTCCAAGGTGAGGTAGCACATCTTGGGGGAAGGGCCCAGCTCAGGAAAAGCTGCTTAGCTTAGGAAACTGGTGGACAGGGGAGGGGAAGGACTCCAGCAAGAATAAACCCTTCTAGCAGTCCATCCCTAGTGACCTGCCTCCTCCAGCCTCACCCATCTGCCTGATATTACTACCCAGTTCAAATCAGGATGGAATGATTAGGTCACAGCTCTCATAGTCTAATCATTTTACCTCTAAATATTCCTGCATTAACAGGAGCTTTTGAGTGACACCTCATATCCAAACCACAACAAAAATGTTTCAGAATTCTTAGAATGCTATGAAACTTTTTGAATGTCATGTTCACTAAATCTTCCTTCTATTTTGCTTTTTTAGTCATGTTATTCATGATATCTTTGTTTTATACGTTGTTGCCACTAAATCCTTCTCATTTTTTCATCAGATTCAACGTTTTCCCTCTATTTTGGCATGTACTTTAAAACAAATTTTTTTTTTTTTTTTTTTTTGATACTAGGGATTGAACCCAGGGGCATTCCACCACTGAGCCACATCCCCATCCCTATTTTGTATTTTTATTTAGAGACAGGGTCTCACTGAGTCGCTTAGGGCCTCGCTAAGTTGCTGAGGCTGACTTTGAACTCGAGATCCTCCTGCCTCAGCCTCCCAAGTGCTGGGATTACAGGCGTGTGCCACCACACCCAGCTAAAAAAATTTTTTTAAATTTTATTTGTTCTAATTAGTTATACTTGACAGTAGAATGTATTTTGATCCATCGTACATACATGGAGTATAACTTCTCATTCTTCCAGTGGCACATGATGTAGAGTTACACTGGTCATGTAATCATATAGGCACTTAAGGAAATAATGTCCCCCCTTTTTTAGAGTGTGTATATAATATGTAACATAATAGAGAACTTAGGTGTTTGACCTAGATTAGAGTGACAAAAACAAGAAACAAATTGTTTTATATGTAGCATAAAATTGAGGCCATTCTTAAATTTCAAAAAATATTTTTCTGTTTTTGTTGGAAATGGTTAAATTATTCAAGATCAAATAAAATAGAGACTATTAGAAAGAAGTAATAAATAAGTTGCCTTTCTTTTGACCACTGATTTTTGACCATCAGTTTATCAAAAGGTTACTTAAATTTTGTAACTCAATGCCAAAATAAGTTTATTATACTTGTAACATAATCACTGATCTTTAAAAAAATTATTTTTACAACCTAATGTATACTTTCTTTGCACAATTATATCTTTAAGGATAATGCAGTTGCATTGACAGGGTTAAATTTTTGTGTATGTACTTCCATGATTTTTTAAAAGTACCCACAAACTCTATTTTTTCTAAAGCAGCCAAAATTCTGCTTTCTTAATTAACACACTTACTTACAGATGAAAGATAATTACTGCAGTCTATAATCCTGGTTAGCATTTACTGTTGTTTTGCTGTTTTTTAAAAAAATATTTTTTAGTTGTCAATGGGCATTTTATTTATTTATTTGTTCATTTATTTATTTACTTATTTGGCACTAAGAATTGAACCCAATGCCTCACACATGCTAAGCAAGTGCTCTATCTACCACTGAGCCACAATTCCAGCCCTGTTTTAGTGTTTGTTAGTAAATATTTGAAAAACATTTTTTTTCAATTTGTGTATTAAATTTTACTTTTCCAGCATCCTTTTATCAAGAATGCAAAACCTGTTTCAATATTAAGAGACCTGATCACAGAAGCAATGGAGATCAAAGCTAAAAGACATGAAGAACAGCAGCGAGAACTGGAAGAGGAAGAAGAAAATTCGGTTCGTAATTATCCTCAAAAATTTATTTTTAAAAATCTTCCAGGTCATTTTTCTGTAATTTTTTTTCTTGAGATGTATTAATAGAGTTTATCATTTTATTACACAAGTGAGGTACATTTCTTAATTAAATCTTAAAAAATATATTTTCTTTGTATTAAATGTTTGCTATCCTTTCCTTTTGTCTTAAGAATTAATAATTAGCAAAATGTAAAGTTGATATACTAGCAATACACAGTGTCTAGTGTCTGGTTAACACCACTTTTGTTTGTTGAACAAAAGTCTTGAATTTGGACAATTTTGTGTCATATCTTCTGGAACTGTCTTTTATCTGGTCATCAACTTTGCTGTGAAAATAACAAGTGTTGGTATATATGTGGAGAAGTTGGAGCATTTATTCACTGGTAAATGTGAAGTGATAAAACCCCTGAGGAGAAGAGTTTGGTGGTTTTGTAGAAAGTTAAACAGATTCAGTAATGTGACTTCTAGAGTGCATACAGTGGTGCCCAACTAATGATGGCTCAACTTACTGATTTTTCAACTTAACAGTGATGTGAAAGTATACCCATACAACCATTTATTTGGTTCTCACTTTCATTTGTGTTCATTAAATTACCTGAGATATTCAGTACTTTATTGTAACATCATTTGTGTGGTTTTGTCCATGTACAGGCTAAAGTAAGTGTTCTGAGCATATGTTAGGTAGGCTTGGCTAAGCTATGATGTTCAGTAGGTTAGGTGGATTAAATGTCTGTATTCAAGGTGAGAGGAATTAGGTTCTTCCTTTGAGGATGAGATTGTGAAAATGCCATGGACACATTTTAATATCATACCATGTTTTTAGAACTTTTTTTCTCTTTTAGAAAAAAGGTTCTCTTTTAGAACCTTTTTTTTTTCCTTCAAATAAGCATTTATTCCCTGGAGTAAGGTTAGTGGTTCTGAGTGAAACCATTACATTTCTTGTTTTTAACTCAAATTATAAGAAAAAAATTGTCTTGAGTAAACAAAATTTATTTATTCTCATTCCTTTACTTCTTGAAAAGTAAATTAGATTTAGTGATAAAATTTATTAATATTTGTGATAAAATTGTTAGCCAGAAATTGAAATCCTTTAATAGAATTGATTGCTTGTTATTTCTCAGTTTTTCCTGTGTAATTAAGTCATACTTGAGAAAAATCCCTACTTGGTGTTTACATTGTTATGACTATGTAAATGCTGTTCACAATCATTGTAATACATTATGATTACATGTATTTTGTGGTTTCTGGAACTAAGAATTATATCAGTTACTTTTACTATTTTTGTTAGTTTTCTATGTACCTATCAATAATTTGTTCTGAAGTGGTATATTCCCATACTCTTCAGGAACTGTAAACTCTTCTGTGTAAATCTGTACAAATGATTTATTAGTATCATACTTTTTTCTTGACTCATTCCTTCTCTTGCTCTCTGTCATTCTCTAATCTGCACCAGTTGCTCTTTTTGAAGTACTCTACAGCTGTTATCCTTAGATTTCCCTTCAACATTATTGTGAGAATTTCCTTTCTCCCTTTCTGTAATTGATCCTCTGCTGCCTGGATTTTGTCTTTGGCTTTCTTGTTTTACCTATGTATTTTGTTGTACCATTATTTCCTAGTAGTCTTCTGACATGAACTTTTTTTCAGACCTTCCATATATGACTGGTTTTTTTTTTTTTTAATCTTTACCCTTGATTGATTAAGTATAAAATTCTGGTTTGGAAATAATGTTCCCTTCCAATTTTGAAGACCTTGCTCTCTTTGCTTGCAGCAGTAATGCTGATGGAAGGACAGAAGCCTATCCTTTGAATGTTTGGGTCTTCACATTCTTCCTTCTATTTATAATGTGCCTTTATGTATCTCTTTTTCAAATTCATTGTGTGGAGGATCTTTTGGCTTTTTCAATCTGAAATTGCCAGTCAGTTTTGTGCAATTTTTTTCTTTTTCTTGATAATTTTCACCAACTCTTTTTTTTTTTTTTTTTTTTTTTTTTTTTTC